>CM075016.1:4848692-4875662 GCA_037576675.1 Pangasius sanitwongsei | reverse complement strand
GCAGGAGGCGAAGAGGAAGGCCAAAGAGGAGGTATATGGAGGTAATAAATGAGGATATGAAGCTAGTGGGTGCAAGTCTTGAGGATGCAGAAGATAGGGATAGGTGGAGAGTGATGATTCGCTGTGGCGACCCCTGAAGGGAAAAGCCGAAAGTAGAAAACGACATTATTATTATTATTATTATTATTATTTTTAATTAATTCTTTACTAATTTCACACATTGGGTGATTCCAGCCTACACTCTGGTGTTCTGTCACATGTTGCCAAAAAGCCTTGTGATTATTTTGTTACCAAAACAAACAGAACAAATGGAACAAAATGAAACATTAAACACAACAAAAATAAACAGCACAAACAGAACAAGAAACAGGAGGAAAACAGCTGCTTGTCCCGCTCCCTGGCGCTCAGTGAGCGGCAGTCTTTCCTCTCCCAGCTACAGGATAGCTGAACGGTGTCTCTTCCCCTGAAAAGGAAAAAAAGAACCCTCCGGGGCGTTATTTTATTTATTTATTTATTTTAAATCCAAGAATATATAGATGAGTTTAAACATGTAAGATATCAGCCGTTTCTTTTCTGCAGTTTTCTAATTCAAATGCATGAAAAACAACAAAGCTGGCTCTGTTTTGGACGGGAGCGGTCACGTGACCCGGGCTACTGCGGAAGTTTTTCTTTTTTCCCCATTTTTTTTGGTCCGGGGATGTGTGTTTAGCTGCTGACACACACACACACACACACAGCAGAGGAAGACTGAGACCACAGCGAGGGACAGAAAACACTGTGATTAGAAATAAAAAGGAGAAAGTGTCTGAGAGGGTGTGTGACAGAGAGAGAGAGAGAGAGAGAGAGAGAGGGTGGGTGGGTGACTGACTGACTGCCTGCCTGCCAGCCACATGATGCGGTTCAGAGAAGTCGCGCAAACTATTTATTAAAGGACATAAAGCAGGCGAGAGGACTTGACCTGTGTGTGTTTGTGTGTTGTGTGTTTGTTGTTTGTTGTTGTCGGATCAGTTGGGACCAGGAGACTCTTCGTCAGCAGTGTGTGAAGCGGTGAGTATGTTATTCAGCTTGTTTTTGTCCGTTATGTCGCGGGCTGAGGCGAAACTGCGCAACTTCACGACTCAATTCATTTAGCGCTGATCTTGAGGACGTGTGTGTGTGTGTGTGTGTGTGTGTGTTTTCGTCGGACTAAGTTGGTAACGACAGTGTCTCACAGAACCTCAAAGAACCTCAGAGAACCTGTTAGAGTCTTAAACTGTGGGCTGTAAATCCAGTTTCTCCGCTTTAGTGTCTGGAATGTGAACGAGTCCCTGGAATACGGTAAAGAGTCTGGTCCTGTTAACACACACACACAAAATGCACAGATACATACAGACTGCTCTGAAAGAATTGAAACAGCAAGGCTATTTTTTTTGTTTTTGCTATACACTGAAGACATTTTGGTTTGACAGTGAAAGATGAATATGCCCAATGCGTGTGCAGTGGCTCTGGTGGAGTTTCCCTTAGACAGCTTTTCTCCCATAGACAGCTCTCTGGTCTTCAGGTTGGTTTATCCTTTTTTAACAACAAACACAGTCTTCACAGTGCTCAGTGCAAGAGTAGACATTCAGAACTAGTAACTATTTAAACAGTCAATGTAACAGGGCACAACTGGGCAACAAGAAGCACCTGTCAGTCACATGTTCCAATATTTTTGCTCACCTAAAAATGATTGGGTTCAAACAAAAGGTGCTATGTTCTAAGTTGTTTAACACATTTAGATGTAAATATTAGGAAATGAAAGCTGAAATTCTGATCTATTGTCACATTAATTTTTTTTTTTTTTTTTTTTTTTTTTTTTAACATTGCATGTATACACTTTTTTCCATATACACTGATCAGCCATAACATTAAAGCCACCTGCCTAATATTGTATAGGTCCCCCTTGTGCTGCCAAAACAGCTCTGAGCCGTCAAGGCATGGACTCCTCAAGACCTCTGATGGTGTGATGTGGTATCTGGCACCAAGACGTTAGCAGCAGATCCTTTAAGTCCTGTAAGTTGCGAGGTGGGGTCTCCATGGATCGGGCTTGTTTGTCAGCACATCCCATTGATGCTTGATCGTATTGAGATCTCAGGAATTTGGAGGCCAGGTCAACACCTTGAACTCTGTCATGTTCCTCAAACCATTCCTGACCATTTTTTGCAGTGTGGCAGTGTACATTATCCTGCTGAAAGAGGCCACTGCCATTAGGGAATACTGTTCCTATGAAGAGGTGTACTTGGTCTGCAACAATGTTTAGGTAGGTGGTACATGTCAAAGTAACATCCACATGAATGGACCCACTTTTTCTCAGCAGAACGTTGCCCAGAGCATCACACTGCCTCTGCCAGCTTGTCTTCTTCCCATAGTGCATCCTGGTGCCATCTCTTTCTAGATAAGTGATGCACACGCACCTGGCCATCCCCATGATGTAAAAGAAAACATGATTCATCGGTGATGCTCCTTCTTCCATTGCTCCATGGTCCAGTTCTGATGCTCACGTGCCCATTGTAGGTGCTTTCAGCGGTGGACTGGGCACTCTGACTGGTCTTAGGCTATGCAGCCCCATACGCAGCAAGCCCACTGTGTGTTCTTACACATTTCTATCATAGCTAGCATTAACTTTTTCAGCAGTTTGTGCTGCAGTAGCTCTTCTGTGGTATTGGACCAGATGGGCTAGCCTTCGCTCCACACGCTCATCAATGTGCCTTTGGAGCCTTGGGTGTCCATGACCCTGTCGCCGGTTCATCGTTTGTCCTTTCTTGGGCCACTTTTGGCAGATACTAACCACCGCATACTGGGAACATTGTGTATGCGCTATTTGTAATATATGTTTTTGGGTTTTCCTTATGTCCTGTTTAAATTAAGTCAGAGGTTGCTGGGAGGATTCGCAGAGTAAGAATTTCATTGTACTGTGTAACAGCCTGCTTCCTGTACATATGTACTCAAACCCAAATGTCTTCAGTGCATAGCAAAACAATAGAATTGGCCTTGCTGTTCCAATACATTCAGCAGGAACTGTACAAACACATACACTAATATACACACTGTAAATTCGCACACACATAGTCAGGACTGGGAGAAAAGAGCGATTGTTTAAAGTTGGGGAACTGAGGTGATTATGAACGCATTTGTAGTCAGCCTTTCTGGGTTATTTTTTTAAACCTACCAATAACATTGTCATATTTCACCCACACACCGGCTTTTATTGAGTAAACACTGGTGTCATTTTACGTTATGAGATAAAAACTTTGTTAATATACTATTCGTGTTATTTTTAGTTCTGACCCTTTGCAGTGGTTCCCTTTGTAAGAAGTAAATTTCCTGTCAGAAGTAGATGAGTGTGAATATAATGTGGAAATCATCATGTTATGAATCAGAACTCCATAGATGATTGCACAAAAGTGTAATTTTTGACAAAATGTGTTTAATCCCCTCCCACTCCACTCTCTGTATCTGTTTCACTTGCCCCCTGCCCCCAAGAATGGCGTGTGTGCATGTGAATGTGTGTGTGTGTGTGTGTGTGTGTGTGTCAGTCAATCAGACAGACCACAGGTTTATGGCAGCCCCTGTGCTGAAACATGCATCAAGAATCTGACTGTTGATGTGTTGACGAAGACATTAGACTGAGTCTACTTTACACAAACTCAGGAGTGAAGCGTGGGATACGAACGATTTTCCCACAAACTGGATTTTCATGAACACCACATTTCATGTTTAAGTGCTCCTGAGAAAGATTTTTTATCCAGTTTATCCAGTTTGTATCCAGCATCATAAATGAGGCCCAATGTCTGTTTCAAGTTCATGATGTACATGTATCTGTCATCAGGTTGTTCTTCTACATTAATAGGCTTGTGTGTGTGTGTGTCTTTCCTTTTTACTGAGTGTTGAAATGGTGAAAGAAAATAAGATTGTGAACCAAAAAAAGCTTGATTAGCTCATAGAGAAAGTGATTATCTCTGATGCTGATCTCTCACTCACTCTCTCTCTCACACACACACACTCACACACACACACACACACACAAACACAGTCAGGTTTTTAGCCTGTGTTTCTTCCTGTCTGTTCTTGAGTCAGTAAATGTTGATAATTTCGTGTTAGCATTTTATTTCAGTGATCTGTGTGGAGGAAGTTGCATAAAGGCTGTTTTCACGTGTGAAAATATATAGCAGTTCATATGTCCTGTGTTAAAAATTCTACTGACCTATGACAGTTGTTTTATTCAGGATTTTTATTTGTTAGTATAAATTATTGAAGAACTATATATAAAAAAACAAAACAAATAAAAGTTACTGATAGGCAGTGGTAGCTGGTGGTGATGGGAGAGCTAAAATCTATTAAAAGCTTGACAAATAAATAAAAATGCTAATATTAATGACAACAACAAAATTCTTCTTCTTATTATTATTATTAATCATCGTCATCATCATCACCATCATCATCATCTGGAAGTTACTCCAGATAAGGCATTAATGAAATGCCCCACACACAAGTAGTTCAGGAGCTGCATTAGTGATTTGTCATTTTTCAGTGTTTGGAGCCTGTAATGCTCGACTGGGTTCATGCTATGTTTCCCTAACCCCTAGCCCTGCTAGCGCATTGATACGAGCCGCCCCTTCTGATAGGTTTATAATATTCGTTTCTGATAATGAAGCATTTTACAGTGAAAATACAAATATACAAATGCCATTAATTGGCATTTAAATGAGGGTTTTAACCATCTCGGGCCTATATTGTTGTTTGTTATATAGCTAGACAGTGTTTGGTCTAATCTGCAAAAATGTTGATCTGTTGATTTATTATCTGCAAAATCTTTCTCTTTTACAAGCCCAGGTTTGAACTAAAGAGGCCAGGGTTAAAACAGTTGAATCCTTGAATGAGAGAATGTGAGAATTTAATTCCTTTTAGGTGATTTTTAAATGAGTTACTTAAACATGTGTCTGTTGCACAAGCTGGTGTTTGTACAATGATGTTTGTTCCTAAACTGACAGTTATCACAATGATGGTTTGCATGTCGTAAGATGGAGCTTTCAGGGTTTGCTTAAAGTGACAGGAAACTAACTACTTCCTCCACTTAACTGGTTTGTGTATTTTTAACATTTAATATTTATTTTTAATGCTTTAATGCAATTTGTGTATGATTTGTAGTGGCACAGTTTTTCAAAGCTGTTGTTTAGAAGTTGTTCTGTGGGACGGCTGTCTTGTGTGAATATAATTTAAATTTTCTCTTCAACAGCACAGCGGTTCTGGTTAACAGTTTAGAATGAGCCAAAGCTGTGATATTTTCAGCCTTGTTCACTTTGAAACCTTACCCATGTGGGCATCTCTTTATTTTTTTTTAATGAATTTTTGGATGATTTTTAGGTAAAACTTCTAAAGCTTTATAAGATCTTATTTAAATTGACTGGGAATTTGAGTAACAGTAACTAGTAACACATACCAAACTCTAAAAAGTGTACTACTTTTTTTTTTTTTTTTTTTTAATCTCAGTGTTTAGTGACAGCACAAGGTGAATTAAAATTCCGTAACATCGCATAATAAATTCATCGAGGCTAGGTTCTGTTGTCAAAGAAGGACAAATGCAAAGACCTGAAAGAAAAAATACAGTCTTGTGTAAACAAGTTCATTGTTGTTAAAGTTAATAAAGTTTATTATTATATATTATGGAGATGGAATGAGGTGACTTTCCACAATGGTTTATATTGTGCTGCTGGTTTTCCTTTATTAAATGGTAAAAATGAATTACAACTTTTTTATTTTTTATAGAATAGTTTTCAGACGGTATTCAGCAGATTATAAAATAGGATGGACGCTGTACTCTATTTGTTACCCAAATTCCAGCGTGTGGGAGTTTCTGTTTCTGAGTCACAGGTCCAGATGAATGGGTGGAAATGATGAGTGTATATGTAACTGTGTTTTTAGATTTTCCATTGATGGTGTGTGTTGAATTGCGTTGAGGTTAAACATATTAAAATAATGTAAAGATGCTTAGCTGGTCTAAGTAATATCTTTTACATGTACTTTGATGAGTAATGTCTTTTACTTGTACTTTGAGGCGAGAACATAACCCTGCATTACCCAAATAATTGCTTTATTAGCTTCTACCTGTCATCCCCATCAGTTTCCAGCCAACCAGAACACGAGTCCTAGCTGAACACTGGAGCAAGCAACTGAATTTGTTTGTGCATATGTGTGTTTGCATGTGTGCATGTGCGCGTGTGAGAGTGTGTGTATGTGTGTGTTCTCATGAGTGAGAATGAGACCCAAGCTAATGTGTTTAATGTGAGGGTTTGAAACCACATCTCTATAAACTCAGTGTTAGTGTGAGCTTTTGAGTATTCGGTTGAAAGCTTGACTGATGTGTGTGCATGAACTCCAGCACAGTCTGACATGAATATGATATCAGACACTGCACACATATATTAACCAGCCTATGGTTTCTCCTTTTTCATTATAAAAAAAGCCAGACTTTCTGGTTGTTATGCCTCTTTATTTGCAGTTCTCTGGTCTAAACCCTTGTTTTTAAGGTTCTACACAAAACAGACTGTTGATTAAACGGGTCACGCCCCCCCCGTGTCTCGACCAGTGTATGACTTTACTCTTGGATTTGTATTAGTAACCGTTCCAGAGGAAAAGCACTACTGAACATGACAGTTACCAGTAATCATCACATGTATGGAATTAGTCATTTAGCTATTCAGGAAGTTCACTTCATCGTAGCTAACCGTGTATTTTAGCTGTGATCAATAAGTGAGAAAGCTTACAGACACACAGGTTTATTAGCCGTGAATCAGGACTACACCATGTACTTTAGCCCGGCTCTGTTTTAGTCTTTAATCTCAGCAGGAATGTTGTGTAATTCTTCAGAAACTAGAAACTCTTCAGAAAGCTCAGGTCCTTTGATAATAGCTCAGACTGGGAAAGTCCAACTTTGATTTGATTGGCTCAGAATGATTACCCATGGCCTTGATTAATGATTTATTCCACAGACATGGGTATGCTTCCTGTAACATCATCACTTTTTAGGTAGATTTTCTATTATTGTTACCTTTTGAGGATCTAGTGATCTCTCTAGTAGCACAGAGTAAGAATCTATTTTAATAAAGCAGTGTGATGACTGAATGTGTGTGTTCAGCCTGAATCGTAATGCTAGTGAACACCGTTATAATAATTTAGGAAGTTATATACAGTGTGAGAGAGACATAATCCAATTTACAAAACATGGCTATCACCATGATGATTTTTTTTAAAGATTAAATAAATTGCCCTACAATTGTGTCCTCTTTATGAGAGGAAATGAAGGAAAACAGTTTCCTGTGTCAGCACTGAATAAGCAGCTGAAGTTGTGCATAGTCATCAGGATTTTGGGAGTTTCCGTGTGTGTGTGTATGTGTGTGTGTGTGTGTGTGTGTGTGTGTGTGTGTGTGTGAGAGAGAGAGAGAGATTTGGACAGTTCAGTATCTGGCCACTCTGTTTAAAGTTAGGTTAGTTTTATGGTTCCTGTTCTACAGAAATACAAATGCATTATCACAGGCATCAGTGTGAGTCCTCAGAAGTTACGAAGTTCTCGCCACACATTCTGAGCTTGTGTACGTGTGTACTTCTGAGCAAAGGTATAAGAGGCGGTAGGAATGAAAAATCTTATCCTTTGCCCCTAATATTACCCCAAACTAGTGACTAATTTTGGACAGTACCTAGTATCTCTGAGTTTAATGATTACAGTAACACTACAGTGAGTCTCTCGAGGCTGAAGTAACAGAGTTGCAGTTTGGAGATGTTTGTGTGACATCTAGTACGTTTATTTTTTATGTGATTGGAAATGACTAGCTCATGACCAAACTTCTAATGTAATTACCACTTTAAATTAATTACCAGTACTTACCAAAATTATTCAAGTCTGTCAGGTTCTTGTGTCCCCTCGATCTGCTCTGTTCTCTCTTCTCCCTCTTTCTCCTTCTTTAACCAAACCCTTGACACAAAATATATATTGGGTGGCTATACTTATATTTAAAGGGCCCCAAACCAGCGAGAATTAGAGAATACAGGATGCTCTGTGATGTACTGGCATCCTGTTCGGGGTGTATTTCCACCTGGCACATGGTTTCTGGAAAAGACTTTGGATTCACTGTGATGTGGTGTGTCATTGTGTTTTGAGCACCTAATGGCCTCTGGGTGTGAATGTGTGTGTGTATGGTGGTCTGTGATGGACTGGCATTCCATCCAGGGTGTATTACCGGGATAGGTTCCGGATCTGTCGCCACACTGACCAGGATAAAGCGCTTACTGCGGATGAATTAATGAATGAATCGGTAAATTAATGATTAGGGTTAAAGGTCTTCCAGAGACCAGCAAGGTTCTCTGACATTCGTGACATTTAAACCCTTTGAGTGTCCTGTCGCTAACTCCGAACTTACCCCACTGATCCAGTGATCTGCTCTCGTTACAATGACTGCATTATTTATCAGTCAGAATTGCAGTGAAGTGCAAAGCTTTCTGACTAACGTGACATTTTGGACCTTCAGTAGCTGTGTAAGCAAATAAAACCCGTTAGTTGCACAGCTGATGAAAGACATTTGTCTGAAACATCCTGTTTCTCTGGAAAACTTTTCCTTAAAAGTATGTATGCTCTACATTCATTAGTGAAATACACTGCAGTGACTGCCTGCATCCTGAATGTGGTTATATTGTGCCATGAATTTTTCTCCATCTGACCTGCTGGTTGGTAAGTCAGTGATTAAAGTATTTGCAGCGGTAGAAATTACAACCCAGTATTATCAAAGCTGATATATTTATTATTCCGTTCTTATAGTTATATCCCGGTTTCACTGGTCCCTTGAATTGAATGGGACCTCAGAAATGTTAGATTGGTCCCAGTGTTATGTTTGAGGAAAGTTCAGGTATAGAAAGCTCTATGGCCCTAATAATTCGGCATAATAACATTTTACATTATTTATTGTACTTTTAAATAATGTTCATGACATAAATGTGTACTGAGGTCTGTGGAATTTATTTTACAGAAAAAGCCATCTTTGGCACAAAAAGCTTGAGAAGCTCTGTTGTAGCTGACGGTCATGGTTGAAGTGTCTTCAGCAGGTTCTTATAGAGCTTTGCTCCATGACCTCTGTACACTTAAGCTTATTTAACACCAGAAGTGGCACCACAACCGCTCTGCAACACTTTTCTGTTCATATCACTGTGAAACGCAAAGTATTTGTTTCTGCACTGTCACGCCTTGAGAAATGCATCTCTTAACACTCTAGTGTAGTTGTTACTTCACCCACAGTAGGGGACTGGCTGTATGCAGGTCTTTGACGGATAGGACAGTGGGAGCATTTCGAGTAAAGTGCATTAGATCTGTGGACCATATGGTCCAGGCTCGGTTCGTCCAGACCCCATTGCCAGAGTCTGGTAGAAACACTCGGCACCACTTTCTATGCATTCCCAGACACACAGGTCCTGAAGCATTGAACAGAAGAGCATGTCTACCATCTGCTAGTAGTTTATACACAAATGAGTGAGCAGTGTTTCCACAGTGGGCATCAGACTTGCTGTTGGCATCAGTAGGGAATAACTTGCGCAAGTTGGTCAGAACTTTTCTCAGAGACTTGAAAGGCTTGGCTCCCCTCACTCTCTAAGGTTCAGGTCCCTGTCAGAATCCCCTTGATGATGTAAAGTTGGCTTCCTTTCAGGACATCTTTCTGACTCCTGATGCAAGTACAATACACAGTGTGTGTGCATTAAGGTTTTTGTTTAGACCAGTAACAGTGTGGCCGATGCCAGGGTTTCTGCTGAATTGGAAGGTCTTTTGAAAAAGTGTCTTCAGCCATATCAGCCATTTGTCCAGTGAGTGCTCTTGGGTACTTTGTGGAAATCGCCTTGGGTAATGGAGGTAATTAAAGATGTATGCACAAATTGATTTAGGCACGTACCCATCTCCTAAACGTAATTCTGTAGTGGTGGGCTGTGGGAACTACTTTTTAGGTATGTAGAACCTTCCAATTTTGTGATGTAGAACCTTCCAATTTTGCCAAATTTTGCAGGCTGAATGTCATCTCATTGCCACTTATATCTTCTCTGATAGCTTTGAGTATTTCTCAACCTAAACAATGAGCAGCTCTGTGGACTCTTGTCTTTTGGGTACTACCCTACCATGGAGCAGCTATGTGTAAGGCTGTGTGTAAGTCACCTTGAGATGCAATGCACAAGGGACATCTTCGATGTAAATACACACTCATTTGCAAAATGCGCTTGGATACATGCAAGTTGGCTTTGAGCAGAGGAAGGGTTATTGCATAAACCTGGGTTACAATGGTACAGTTTAGTTCTTGGAACATTCCAAGTTGTAAAGGACATCAGCAGTTTTCATGGTTTTTAAAAAAAAAAAAAAAAAAAAAAAAACAGAGCCAGCTTTTCACACTTATCTAGTTGACCGGTTCTTGGTTGGGTGAATGTGTAGTTCATATTTCTGCACATGTCAGATTTTAGTGAATGCTGGCAGTTAGGGTTTTAAATTGAGGTTCTTTTGGCATTGTCTAAAAACTGTGGCGTTACATAACTTCCCTTAGATTTCAGGACGTGCAGCATCTCCTTTTTTTTTTGCTAGAACTTAAATTTCCATCACTTACTGGCATGTTCATCACTGCACACAATCTTTATTAGGTCTTCAAAAGCTAAGAGATGCCTTTTCGCATGGTTCCTGGTGTTTGTGCTGATTTATGCTTCTGAGCACATAGCTTTGCTTCTAGGTTTCTGGGTTTTGCTGGTTAGGCTTGACTGTGTCTCAGTGACACAAGTGCAGGTGTGGGACATCACAATACTTAAAGACTTCAAGATCTTCATGACACACAATGTGTATCACAATATGGGATGCTATAGGTTCAGAGATTACAGATATATTAATCACCAAAGTTTTTAATGTCCAGTCACTCACTTTTTACAGAGTAACAAAAAAGTTAGAAAAATGCTGACACCTGACAATAATGACTATACTTACCAAGACAAAGTGTATCATAATGTTATGTTACACTATCTCTGTCATATCATATCATATTTCTCAGCTCTAGTGTATGTGTATAAAGTGTTTCCTTTGTCAGGAATAAGTAAAAGGTATTAGTAGTAATTTTCAGTATCCCGTAGATCACGTTTCACTCGTCCTCTGTTGAAGTACTTCTCTTTGTCTCTCATGCATTTCTTACAGGTCCGGTTCCTTAATTTTCAGAATGAGGAACTTTTTGTAAACCAATGAGAGGTTGAGCGGGAGGTAAATGAGCTGTCCTGTTTCGGATTGTTATACAGCGATCAGCAAAATGGGTGTTGTACGTTTAACTCTGCACTAAACCATGCCATTTAGCAACATATATCCATACACGCAGGGGAGAATATGATCCTCTGATTTATCTTTCGAAGCTTTACTTAATAAGAAGAACTTTTCTAAAATTAAACTACATTCTCCACTTTGCTTCGTCTGCTATTTCAGGAGTTTGAGATGATGTTTAAGAAGGTATATTATTTACATGATGGATATTTGGTACCGTTTTTGTTATTACAGTTGCTGATGGTCTAACCGTTTGTGGGGTAATATTTAACCATGAAATGACCATGGTGTAAGTTTCAGTATTTCAGTGGGTATGATGTTCACACTTCTTACAGGCCATTAACTCTTCACATGTTCATACAAATACGAATGTGTGCATTTGTGAGTGAATTTTGTTTTAGTTCCTATACACTGCATGCCAAACGACCTCACTTCCTCTGAGAAGAGGAAGAACGCTGAACTGAAACATCAACCCGATACCATATGATCAGGCCAGAGGAGCTGTAGAAAGTCATATCAGGTAGAGTTTTGTTGTTTGTGTATTTATTCGTACAGTATGTTGGACCTGTTGGAGATGCTGTAGCAGTGTTTTGGGTCTTTGTCCTACTGAAACGTCCCCTGAACAAAAAAAAAAAAAAAAGAAGTTTAAATATATATAGACATAGCACAACAGTGACTCAGTACTTATGGAAAAAATGGATTGTGGGTGGAGCCAAACGCTTGGGAGGCAAGTGGACTTGGGGGTGTTTACAAATTCACATATTCGTGCATTTTCATAGTTCCTGCTATTTCAAATAAGGGTAAAGATTCAGAGAATTTCCTCAGCCGTTTTTTAATTTCTTGGATATTAGCGAAAAAAATTTTTCTCTCTCCATTTGTTTCTAAAAGTTTTTCCTGGACCTCAGTAGGTTTTTATATTCTTTTTGAACTGGCCTTTCTGTTCTGGACTCTTTCGTAAGCATCATTGTTAGTTCTTCACACATCTTAGCCACATCCTGGAGAGCGTTCTGCTTTATTAGTACAATGCTGACACTGATGTTAGAGCTCAGTCTATCCCTGATTAACCTTGCTACACTTTTTTCTCTTTAATAATTAAAAAGGTCCGCTGCTATGCGAGGACTTCCTGTTAACCTGATCTCATTTACATTCACATTTACATCACCTGACACTGTGTGTGTATGTACGTGTGTTTCTGTGTGTGTGCGCGTGTACGCATGTGTATGTGTGCGCATGTGGATATATGTTTGTGCGCATACGTTTGTGTGTGTGTGTGTGTGTGTGATTTTGTGTGTTTATATCTTAGTAAGGGCCAAATGTCCCCACAAGGATAGAAATATCAGACTGTTTTGACCTCAAAGCTGTTATTTTTGCAGCTTTTATTTAAAAACTAACCTAACTCAGCATTATTTAGCTGCATTAATAATTATCCTCACAAGGAGAGTAAGGGGTGTGTGTGTGTGTGTGCGTGTGTGTGAGCGCACTGACTTGTCCTGTTTGACTTGCTTATTCATTCAAGATCAGACAGGTTGTTTGCATGTCGAGTCATTATGTGACATTCTGTTATACTCATGAAAATGTCCTGTGTTAAAAGAAGAAAATATTGAATCTTAAACCTATGTTGTGGAGCAAAATATCTTCTTATGTGACTAATTACTGAAGTATTGACATATCTCCTTGAGTGTGTAATGATCTGTCACTAATTAAGTAAATGCTCTAATCGATTTACAATATTTTGTACTTTTTGTAAAGGATCTGCTTTTGAATTGTATAAAGTTTTGATGTCAGGGTTAGATTTGATTCGGTGTATGAAGACTGCGTTACTGACTGTGTTTAATGGTGTACACTGTACTGTAATATGATTCCATGCATTGAGTCTGAAGCCGTGGTGAGTGTCAGACCACCGTTGTTCAGGAAGTTGTCATGTTTTAGTCTGTTAGTTTCCTTGAAGCACTCTGATGATGAGGTCACATACTTGCTGTACTATCTCAGATCTTTTTGCTGTTGTGAGGTCCAGATGAAATCCTTTTAGCAAAAGATGTTCAAAGCAGAAATTCATGCATGTTGAGAGCGTGTTAGTGCCTTCATTGTGCTAAAAGTGTAGAAAGACTGGGAGAGGCTTAACAGGGAGGAAAATGAAGAAATACCATCCTGCTTTCTTCTGGGGTTATACCAGTTATGAGTTAATGCAGTGCTAAAAGACGTAAAGGCTGTTTAACATCAACAGGGTATTAAACAGTGGTTAGAGGTGGAGAGGTGTGTGTGGTTTCGGAGGAAACCTGACTTCAGTGGTCAGGACAACGGCGCGCGTGTGTGTTCACTTCCTTTTGTGACAGGATAACACTCTTTTACACATCAAACAAAACAGCTTTTTACATTTACTGAATTTCCCAGACAATAAGGCTCTCAATCAATAAGTAAGAGACACAACCCTAGATTAACATATAATGTACATATAAATATATATAAAATATTTCCTGAATTGAATTAATAATAGTTAATATAGTTGTTATTAAAGTCTGCTGCTGGACATTGCTAATTAATTCTCAATCATGATGGATAAAAGTTTAAGCAAACCCTGAAATATTGCTCTTGTTAAACTGTTTCTGATGAAACTCCTTCCGATTCCCTCTAACAGCACAGTTTGAGGAAAATATCACCAAGGTCTGATTCTTCTTCAAGAAGCAGTCCATTCATTTATACCCTTTGAGTTGAAGGCATCTCTTTTGGCATTTATTTCATTGCTCATATCCTCAAAGAAGTCCAGTTAAACTAAGCCCACGCCGTAGTTAAACTCTAATAATAACCACCAGGAGGTGAAGTATGAACAGAAGACTTTTTTCCCCCCATCATGGATGCACACAATAAACACAGAAGAGACTGATCATTTTATCTCATCACCAGCGCTAGATCACAGAAAATTGAACTAATACAAATTTGCAGTAAGTTAATGCACCTGTTTTGCGTCACTTCTGTCATGTGACCAAAAATCTAACCGTTTATATTTAAATAGTTTTTCAGTCTGTGTTTTTTTTTCAGAAGGACAGCACATGATGCCTTCATCAGCGACACTGCTATAAATGGAAGCTGCATTTCCTGTGTTTGTGTGTGTTTGTGTGTGTTTGTGTGTGTTTGTGTGTATTTGTGTGTGTTTGTGTATGTGTGTGTGTGTGTGCGTGTGGTGTGTGTAAGAGATGAAGGGAGGATGGAAGGAAAGATGAATGTGAAAAAGAAAGTAATATTGTTTAAGAAAGTATGACAATAACTTGGCTCATTTTGTTTATTTATAAATTAATCAGTAAAAAATAATTAGACACAATTTCATGTTATTGTTCAGTTTTTAGTTAGTTTAGGAATACAGGTTTTATTGATTTTAGATTGATCCGAGATTGATCTTAGAATTTTTTTTTTTTTCCAGTGTAAAAAAAAAAAAAATTAATATAGCTTGAACAAGTTTTATAATAGTTGTTAGAGATTACGTAATGTCATTTGTGGAAAAGAAAAAATATCTGATTATCTCTATGAGGCACAGCTATAAGGGCTTTACACTGCGGAAACACGTAACCAATAACACACTTCAGGCCACGCTGTTGTACAAAGATAATCTTCTTACTCCACAGCGATTTGCACAGCACTATATTACTTTTTTTTTTTTTTTTTTTTTTTGAAGAATGACACATGACACTTTTTATCTGTTTATAGTTACATCGAATGTTGTGGATCGTTGGTGTTTATTAGTTCCTGTTCTCTAGCCAGAGGTTGCGTTACAGTAAATCATTATCCATCTTCTTTTTATTTGCCATTTGAAAAATTGAGACATTTCTCTCAATACTTGCAGCGTTCCTGTTGCCACTTTGAACATTGTTTAGGGGTGTATGAGTGACAGTGAATCTGAACAGTCTATTAATGGTATATTCCGGATTCTGGCTAACTAGGCTGATTTTGTTTAAGTTACATTTAGAGACGCTGCAGTGATTGCGAGTGATTTGCTATTTGTGACTTGCTGCTGCTGTTCACTATCTCACCTGAAGTTTTGAAGTGCTGCTACATACACATCCACAGGATTAGTAATTTGTAGAAGTGCGTAGTTCCTCTGCTGGTGCTGAATGAATGTATTCAGAGGGATTTTCTACCGGTATAACGGCTTTGATATTCTATGTTATGGCATGATCTGAACAACGCCATGCACGCCTAGACTAAATACCTTAATTTGTATTCATCAGAATGCCCGCTGGCCTTCAGAATTGTCTCTCATTGCTTTTAAAATTCAGTAAATGATGGTAAATAAAATTCTCGGTTAACACAACCTGGGTTTTAGCGGCTATAAACAATCATATCAACAATTACACAAGTTTAATCAACACTTTATGATTCGTGAAGTCAACTGCGCTGTGGTGATAAGTAGCAATGGATGATATGGTGGTAAATGTTAATATCAGTAATTAAAAACAAAGCTGTAATTGATGATAACGATGATGAAGTCGTATTTTCTGCATTGTCCACAGATTATTATCTTCAGATGATGACCTAAACTCGTCCTTGCTGGAACAGAGACTCTGCGTTTTGTACAGCATTATTTGGAGGCCATGTTGTCTCCCACAGCAGAAGGCTTGCAGTCTGTTCACGAGTGGCTCGGGGGGCTCCGCCTTGATCAGTACAGTCCGGCCTTCCAGGAGGTGGGTCTCGGAACTGTTTGGGAATGCCGGGAGCTGACTGCCTGTCAGCTGGAGCACATGGGCGTGGCTTTGCCTGGCCACCAGAAACGCATTCTGGGGAGCCTTCAGAAGCTCTTTCCTTCAGAACGAGGGCTTAGTGGAGAGGAAGAGGAGAAGGGGTATAGGCCTATTCCAAGGGAAAGGACGAAATTTCGTGCTTCTGCAGGGACTGACTCGGGGGTGAAATGCTCACAAACTGTCAAACCACAAGATCAGAAACCAAACCTTCCAACTAATAATTCTGTGACTCACAAGAAAGGTCCGCCCCCAATCCCGCCTCGGGCGACTCAGAATTGTCCTCCGGTACCATTCTCAGCTGTTTCTGTTACTGCGGCGATGGCCGCCGGGGACATGTCTGTGACTCCTAGCGATCTTGCATCTGTATCTTTGACCAAGGCGACTCAGCCGAGACCCGTGCCCACTCCAGTTCCTGTTCCCGTTCGGCCCCAGCCACGAAACTTGCCTCTTGCTCCGAGGCGGCAAACTGGAGATCGGAAGCCATCACCCGTCTCGCCATCACCCGTCTCGCCATCACCCGTCTCGCCATCACCCGTCTCGCCATCCTGCTCTTCCTCATCATCATCATCATCATCATCATCATCAGCAGAACAGTTCCACCTGTATGAACAGTGTTCTTCACCGGGTCATGCTGAATTGGGTGTTCCTCCTCTCCCACCAAAGTCATATGCTGTAATGACCTCCAGAGAGCCTAAAGTCACCCCGCCTGCAAGACCCCCCCGGAGGCCACCCATACCCCGCCGCACCACCACAGCAGCCTCCAGTAAAACCGCTGTGCTGCCCCAGAGCCCGACAGCGCTGAGGTAAGGGAGTGATCTGATTAGTTCCTTATCTCTTCACCTTTTGGGATTTCATAACTATTGTTTTATATTGAAGTTGGATACATGATTTGTTTCTATGCAAATCACAGTTATCATAGAGGACACTTGCACATTTGTGGTCGTAGAGGAATAAAAATGCGCTGGTTTTGGCTTTCAGTGCCGCAGTGCTCAGATTTTTGCTTTGGCCTTGTTTCCTTTTTTCTGCTTGGTGGTCTGAAGAGTTGTCGCATGATTTTCACAATCTAATGAATCACAGGTTTAAAATAGGCTTTACCTCTGTGTGTATGTGTGTGTGTGTGTAAGATGCAGACCGAGGGTGGTCATTTTGTGTGTCTGTGTGTGTGTGTGGTGCCAGAGAAGTTTCATTGCAGTCAGTCCACTTTGCTGATGCCACCTTTCGGCACTCAGAAGAAATTACAGGAAGTGTTTCTTTAAAATCTAACCTTGGCACAAAACCTGCAACACCACCTCCTGTCTGATTTTCCCCTGAGAATATGAACACCTTCGCTCTTGTGAGCTAGCATAGAAATCTTCCTTGTTGATTTACATGCACGGTTGCTAATCAGCTTGCTAATTCTTTCTAGATGGGGTTGGTGATTACAGCAAAACTGTATGATATTACTTTTTTTGTACAACACCAAAATGTATCATGATATTTAGGTGCCATCAGCATGCAGTCATGTTTACGTGCAGTTAGCTGGTGATTACAGTGAGCGCTCATGGTCAGTGTGACGCTTTACTCGACATTCTTAGAAAGGTACATTGTGACATAACTTATTGGACTCTTGTCTCATATCATTGTATTACTCAAACCTAGAATGCAGTAATGAGATTGTGTGATCTGTTTTTACTTACAAGAGGAACAGATGCTGTCCAAGAGCTCTGAAGTTGCTCTTTGTTCATTCTTTCTGATTGACTGAGCAGAAGGCTGAGGGGAAAACAGTTTCTGGAGGAAGAAGAGCTATGAGCATCCCTATGAGCATCTCTGGCATTCCTTATTTTTTTCCTAATCTTACAGACAAGTTCAGAAGTTAGTTTCTGTGTTTTCTACATTTGGTCTGAAACTAAGGAGTTAGAATAAAGTGCTGCTGTCTGGAGTTTGTGCCACGTGGTGCCGCTGTTGCACCGCAAGCTCTATTAGGGTTAGGGAAACAGATGTGTGTGTGTGTGTGTGTGTGTGTGTGTGTGTGTGTGTGTATACTCAGCCACTTCCTCAAATCTGTCTGCAATGTGCTTGGTATTTCAGTCCTGTTTATAATGTCGAAGTGGCACTGATGTTTGTCCTCAGCTAAATCTCAATTTTCATTTCGGAGGCCGTTAAGGATATTTATCAGCTGAAGTCAGAATTGTTTTTTGTTTTTTTTTAAGTTTTTTTTATTTTTTTTTATGGTAAGTTAATGTCAGTGTGGACTTCAGGACTAGAACTTTTCAGGACTAGAAAGCATTTTATTCTGATGGAATGTCATATTCACAAAAAGATAAATATTTAATGTCTCCTCATTCAGCCAGCTCCATTTTATTTCTGTTTTAAACACACACACACACACACACAACTCGTCACTTGAAGGAAAGTGACCTCATGAAGTTCTTCTTGTCGTATGTATTCCGATTCAAAAGCGTGTGACGGAGAGGTCACGCCCCTTAGAGTTGTGAGAATAAGTCGATTGGGTGAGCTGTAAACATTATTAACGTGCTTTATTCTAATTCCACATACGTTTTAATGAAACACAGTTGCGTAAAAATAATGTTTATAATATATTCTTTAAGCACTTTTCATACACGTGGAAGCTCAAATTGCTGTAATTAAATAGTCATTAAGTAATAAATTAATTAAGTAATAACAATTAATTGATAATAAGGAATGTTCTCAGAATGTTTGCAATCACTACACCCTTATTTTAACTATTCAAATGTTAGGCTCATTATTTTTTTTAATGTGCATTTACATTTTTTTTTTTTTTGGCTACGTACTGGAGCCAAAGAGTTTTTTTTTTAACTTTCCACTTACAGAAATTACTTAAATTAATTAACATTTTATTCGTAACTGTCATTACTTTCACCTGGACAATATTTATCAGCCCACTTGTTTTTGACTCTCTGAGGTTTGCATTAAACTCACTGCATAAAAACAGCCAAACAGTCTAATCACTCTAAAAATGAAATAACAAATGTAATAATAAATATAATAACTTTGATAAGAGTTAGTTAGGATTTCCACCACTAACAAAATTTAAAAAATGACAGACTCCTCAGCCCCTGCTTTAAGAAACAGTGAGAAAATACCCAAGGAATAAAAGAAACAAAGAAACAAAAAATATAAGAACAAAAATAAGATGAGACTGTAAAAATACCAAAAAAAAGCAGCAAGTACTTTCATTTAAATGCCAACTTAAAAAGATGTGTGTAGTGTTAGTGTTCCCGTTGACGCTGTGTGTGTGTGTGTGTGTGTGTGTGTGTTGTCGTTGTGGCTGTGTTCTATTTCTAATCTTCCTGACGTCTTTGTGTATTGTTTCACCTCGTTTCCTTTTGGTTCTGCAGTTGAGGGAAAGAGGGAAGGAGTGAGTCCTCTGTACACAGTGTGAAGAGGACAAACAGGTCCAGGGCCATTTCTGTGTGTGTGTGTGTGTGTGTGTGTGTGTGTGTGTGTGTGTGTGTGGGAAAGAGAATTCAGGAAGTTCTGAAGTCACTCAAAATATGCTAGTGAACAAGAACACACACACACACACACACACACACATAGCTGTAGCATGTATGTTTCTAAAAGTTATCTACACTTCCGCCTTGCTTTCACGCGGTCTTCTCGCTCCTCCTGTCTCAATGTGGTTCTCTGAGCTAGGTGTCTGATACTCAGTTCTCTCTGCCACCTGCTTACACTACGCTCCTTCCTCTTTTTCTCATCGTCTTGCACTCTGTGGATGTGTGTGTCTCTGATCATGGAGGATTTTTCCTGCTCGAAGCATGTGAGTAAACTGAGAGAGGAGAGCTGAGAGATTGAGAGAGAGAGAGCTTGTTTTCATATTTCTCTTTTGTAAGCCTCGTATCTCTTCCTATCTTTCGATCTTCCGAGTGTTGTTTTTTGGCATTTGTGTGAAGTGTGACAGTGTAGTGGTTTGTGTGTGTGTGTGTGTGTGTGTGTGTGTGTGTGTGATGTTGAGAAACATTCTTTGCATGTTAAACTGGTTGATCAGGGAGCTGGAGCTGGAGCTCTCGTATTTAATTTCGTTCACGTTTTCTGACACTCGAGCTCTCTGAAAGCTTTTGTACAGTTGCATTGTTTAGCGTAAGTGAGACACTTCCTCATCAAACCGCTACACTATACTGCACTACGCTTGACTCAGCCTGATAGTAAGAGATTATTTTATTCCATCAGTGTTAAAGAGATAAAACTGTTCTGTTTAATCGTAGTACATTAGTATGTGTGTTCTTACTGAGTGACTGAAAGAACAGTAAAGCGTGTACTGTGTGTATTTAATGTAATGTGAGGCGTTAGCTGGTTAAACATGATGCTAGCTAACATTAGCAGTAGCAGTGTGTTAGCAGTGTAAAGTGTTACCCTTTGATTAAAGCATTGTGATACTGGACATCCTGCACCTTGTAAAGATGCGTAAGAGTCCAGTCAGAGGCTTTTTATTTAAACCTGTGTCTTAGGCAAGGACTCTTTGTAGAAAATGCGTTCTGAAATGAAACTGAGAATGTTTTTTTGCACGTCGTTAAGGAAAGTAACATAATGAATAGTGTTTTTCAGCTGCACTATTGTCAGAAAACGAATCCGCACTTTCTGACCAATCAGAATCCAGAATTCAGCCGCATGTAAACAGAGATAATAAATAGGTCTGTGGAAGAGCGGTGAATACGCAGAACAAACCTTACAGCTGGTTTCTTTATAAAACTGAAGCTGAGAGAACCACATAAGTTTCATATCTAAAATAAAATATTGGTTTAGCTTAATAATTTTTTTTACTGTTTTTTTTCTCTTTATAGTGTTTCAGTAGTATTTGAATGAATGATCTGATGATCGGGATTGATTTAAAAGGCAACAATTGAAATGAATCGATGCAACATTTATAAATCCATTAGTGTTTAAAAAAAAAAGGACAAAAAGGCAGCAGGTCAGAACTGAAATGAAAACTGAGCTTTATGTCAATGAGGAACTGACTTTTGATAACCGTCCGAGGTCCTGACGCTCTTATTTCACCTTGTTTCATCTCATCAACTCTGAAAGGTCCTTAGTATTTGCAGTGGAATATACCTGTGCAGTAGGTGAAGCTGATTATCATCATCTTTCATGTCATTTCACAAATAGCTGAATGAAATGTAATTTAACCCACTCTTCAAGTTCTGAAACAGCTGTGCTGATTAAGCTCGAAGGTGAGATAAAGTACGCCTGGAATGCCTCATGTCACCAGAAAATATGTTGTGTATTTCTCTGTGTTGTTAATGCTTGCTCAGATTAAATACATTAGCTACACGCGAGTTAAACGAGCCTGTGCTGCTGCGAATTGAGTCATCTGGAAGCCATTTTGCGTTGAGGCAATATCAGTGTAATTTAGCTTTATGAAGAAGCGTCACTTGCAAACTTGTAAACGTGTACATGTGAAGATGATTTAAACATCTCTGTCTGCCAGCATCTGGCGTGACCTCCGTTTTTTTTAGTTAATATCCACAGATTAAAATGACTGCTTACAAAAGTTTATTGCATGTTCAGTAAAGAGAGCAGTCTGAAGTCATTTGAGCACAGGCACGGTAGGAACACTTTAGCATTAGCGTTTAGCAATAGCTGTGAGAACTTGAGGATGTGATAACAGATTAGTCTCATTTTTGGACGCTCTGTTCTTGGGAGGAAAACGGTAGTGCCTTCAGATGAGTCAAAATGTCACACAGGGGAAAGTGACACTGCTCCGTTTAACACTTTAGGAACATCACTGTCCTTTAAAACCATTTAAAACATTTATATTTTTTAACCTGCTTAATGTTAGAAGTTGGAGTCCAGACTCGCGTTCCTCGCTGTCATTACTGCTAGTAGTGGGCGATATGACCCACATATCACCATATTTCAGTATATTTTTACGATACATGCTACGGATCATGATATTTAGTTTAAGTGCTAGCAGAGCAGTAGAGTTGCAGTTAAAAGAGAACTTTTAATAAGTTAATTGATGATTGTTTTTATTTTACAGGCAATAAATAAAATTAATGCTGAGAAAAGGAACCATTTCTTAAAGATCTGTAAAACCTTTTACAAGTCTAAAGATTCAGTAAGTAGAAAACCTCATCAGAGAAGCCGCAGGCACGATTAAAAAGAAAGATATCACCATGTCTTAGAAAAGTGTACTGTGGCTTAATGTATTGCGAGATCGATATGATATCATTGTATTTCCCAGGCACCTGTTTCAGTGTTAGTCTCACTGCAATTACAGAAAAAAACACACTTTCAGAATAAAAAGCTGAGTGGTAAAAAAAAAAAAAAAAAAAAATAGCGTTTTATTACATTTGATTACAAGTTTAGTCATTTCTGGGTTTATTCGGTCCTTACAGCGCTACTTTATCATCTTCAAATTAGAACGTAGATGTAGAATGAAAGTTGCTTCATTTTGGGATTCCTGTATTTCAACATTCAGCTTTTTTTTTTTTTTTTCTTTTTTTTTTTTTAAACAGAAATGTGTTAAAATAGACACTAGTTTGTTCTGCTCCTAAAGTCAGGTGTGTGTGTGAGAGACAACGGGAAAACCTCTGTGATAGATACAGCGGTGTCTAAAAGTCTGACAGCACACGTGAACATGCTTCTAGTTTGCATTCTTTTCTAATTTAATGTTAATATTTCAGTACAAATTATTATTGTCATTATTATTATTTTCAGCACCAACCTGAGTGAAAAGTAGAATCTTAACATTAGTTTGAGAGTCTGTTAGTATTTGGTATTTTCCCTTTCCTGCCCTACTGACAGCGTACGCTCGAGCTCGAGGCTTCATCCGTGGCGGTCCGTGTTGGATCAGATTTGCCGTCTGAGTGTTGGCTTCAATGGATGAGCTCCGACTCGAGAAAAATCTGACCTGATGTGATCACATGATCAATATCACACACGTAATAAAATTTAATTAGTGACCTAGAAATCATGCAGAATCTTCAATACTGAACATTTCCTTTATTTGTTTATATTTTTTTCGAAATTCTAAAACTGTTTATTTCCAGTTTAAAATGGGGAAAAAAGATCCCAGGTTTTCAGATGTTTCCAGATGTTTGGGCATCACTGCATCTGGTAATTACAGACTGTACATTATTCAGAACAGAGAAATATATATTTTTAATATTATTATTATTATTTTTTTAAGTTATTAACGCTAACAAGATTTGACATCAGGGCATGTGCATGGTCATAGTTAGCCATGGTGTTAGCCACAGAGCAATGCTAATCAGTTAGCTAGCAGCATTCTTGTTAATATTGGTGTTAATTTGGATAAAAACCTGAGTGTGAGGACCACACTGGAATTTACGTTTTCCGCTCAGCTTTAGACTTTAGAACGTTAATATTCAGGGTTTTTTTAAATTTATTTTTATGATGAATTTAAACCATTTAAAGTAAAACACCTCCATGTGCGTTGATCTGTGGATGTATCTGAAATTTCAGCGGTCGTTATTTTTCAGTACTAACACAGTGTTAATTAGAGTGTGCTAATCAGAGACTGTAGAACAGTGTCGATCATCTCTGCACTGTGCGGCTGGACAATACGACAAAAATATCAGATCACAAATCTCAAAGGCATTTTTACGCTTCTCAGCGCTCAGAGATCATGTAAACAAACCTTTATAAACTACCAGCAATACAGCAGTGTGGCATTTAAAAGTAAACTGTACAATGATCTTTTATTTATGGGCCACACACATACGCACACACATACGCGCACACATACGCGCACGCATAAAACACTAAAAATCATTTTTAAAAAACAACAAAAGATTTGTTAGATTTTACAGTTTAAAAAAAAAAAGTGCACAATTTTAACATCGGCTGCATTTTGTTTGTAATTTTTTTTTTTTATTCCCACCCACCAAATTCCTGACCAATCAGTGAACACTCGCACTTGACATGTGAGTATGAACCAAACTGAGTGTCGGTACAGACTTGGGTGTATTTGACGTGTTTGATTAGTAAAGATGTTATATATGGATGTGCAGACGTGCAGAATAAAGACATGACGCGTTGTTTACACTTCAGCTGACTTCCAGCACTGACTGTACCCATCTGCAGTGTCAGTAGTTTATATTTAGCTTGTATACGCAGAGTGACCATTGTGAGATGTTACAGTGTCTTGGAGTTAACTGTGTGTGTGTGTTTTTTGTGATTGTGTCATCCTGCGTAAACACTTCACATGGTAAAATTTTGACATTTTCTACTTTATGTAGTTGTGAAAACTGAAATCCTGAACTGAAATCCATTTCCCTTTTGTGTTTCTCTATCAGAACTAAAGTTTTAGCATTTTAATGTGGAAAAAGTTCAAAGTTACATTTAAAGATTTCATTCCAGTTCCGTTGAAGGATGCGGCACCCACCTTTACATTTATAACCTCATGTAGTGGGAAAAAAAAGTGTTAAAAAACGTTACACAAATTTCGTTAAACAAAACGAGCCTCATCGTCGTCTCTTCACTCTGATCTCCATCCTCAACAACATCAGTGAGGAAATAATACTGACTCACTTCTGTTTATTCTTATTAAACTCTTTTTCTTCGTGTGTACAGAGTGTGTAAGCACTCTTCTCTGTTCTGGTAATGATGGAATGACAGAGCAGGAGCTGGGCCCAGGCTTTGACAGACGCGATCTGATTGCAGGTGAATGAATTCCGTTTAGTGATGGTGTGTTTAACTCATCAGGTTGTGAGGTTTTCGAAATCTTTCTTTTTCTCTTTTTACACAGCTTGATCTCTGTGAGGTCAGAAAATAACTGAAATAAAAATCATACCAATCATTGTGATGAAAAATATTTGTTTTCTTAAAGTAGAGATGTTAAAGTATATTACTGGCCAAAAAAAAATTTTTTTTTGGTCAAAACTGTTTTTTGAGTTCAGCTCTGTTGATTTCAGACAGCCTTTACAGCCAGTGTCACATGTTGTGTAGCGCGTTCAGTCAGCCATGATTATTACGGTTTGCGTCATCAGAGAATGTTCAGTGATGGAGTAATGGGGTTACTGGAAATAGACATGTCTTAGTAACAGGAAGCTGCTGAAAAAGAAGTTTTTAAAAAAAAAAATATTAGCAAGCGTTGTTTGATTATTCAGGTCAAATATCAGTGTGAGAAAGCAGTAAAACGTAAAATGAACGTGCTTTATTAATATCCATGTAATATTATTAATTTATTTATATGGGGTCCCTGGAGGATTAGTGGTTAGGCTGCAGTGCTCTCACCGCCGCAGCCCGGGTTCGATTCCCGGCCAGGGAACCCGCCCCAGCCACTGGGGGCGTGTGCAACAGTGCACTCTCGGTACCAGTCCCAAGCCCGGATAAAAACTGGAGAGGGTTGCGTCAGGCATAAAACAAATCACATACATGGACCAATGATCAGCTTACGGGAGCAGCAACATCATTAATTTATTTCTATAATAATTTCATTCCAGTTGATAGCTACAGAATTCAGAAATGTCTCCATTATCAGATCTTTTTGCTGGTAGACATCATTTCTGACATCATTTCACTTCAGTGATTTACAAAGTCCTGCTCAGTGACAGTTGTATTCTCCATAATTAACATTTTCCCTCCATTATTTTTGTGTTTTGACGCCACAGAAGCTGTGATATTAATGACTGCACTGTCTGAAAGGAATTCTGACTAGTAGTGATAATGTTATAATAATTATTAGAATAGTTCTACAACTAAAAATAGCCATAACTATTTATATTAATTATAATAGTTACATTATTAACCAAATGCTGTTCCGGTTATGACGTCACCAAAAATGTTGAACTGCCTTTAATATGAAATAAGCTGCAAGATTTCTAACAGGTTGGGTCTATATTTAAGAAGAGGTTTCGGATTTCGTCTTTAATCCTTTCATGCTGAAATTATTTTAAAACCTATCCAGGTTCTTTTTTTAATTTTTTAAAATTGCATGTCGTATGAATTTGGATTTTTTTCTAAGGATCGTACATTAAAAAGCGCATGGATTGTTTACGTGTCAGAACATTATGAGCAAAAAAAAAAAAAAATAAATAAATAAATAATACCTGAAATAAAAAAAAAAAAAATTCCAGTGTTTTTATAAACAAAAATGAACATTTAGGTCCAAAATATTTTATGTTGATGAGCAATTTATAAATTTATAAAAAAATTTATAAAAAACTTTTTAGAACAAAATATAGCAATATCCTTCATATTTACACAGCAGCTCTGACAGTAGCGTAGGTTTATATTATTTGTATATATATTTGTTTCTATAGTAACGGCTCATTCACAGGGACTTGTACAGCGAATGCTCCACTGATAATAAACAGATATGTGTGTGTGTGTGTATATATATATATATATATATATATATATATATATATATATATATATATATATATATTTAAAAATGTACAATCGTTGGTATGAAGTTTTCTGTAAGGAGACATTTATTTAGCATTAATAAAAGGAGTCTCAAGTGTCAGCACTTTGTAACAGTCAGAGGTAAAGCTGTAACTTTAAGTTTTCTGACATCTTCAGGGCAGAGGAGTTTACGCTTTGCGGTTTCTCTGTTTCTTATATATAGTTATATCTTATATAGCTGCTAGAATGTAAGTGTGAACAGGAACTAACTTGTTTCACCATCTTTCAACAACATTAAATGTAACTCTAAATAGATAAACATTTGACATGTACTTGTATGTGAGATATTTGTAAGCCACCGTATAATTACAGGATCGTACAGATGTGCACAAAAACGGCACAAATTGTAGACTTTTGCACAGTACTGTGTGTGTGTGTGTGTGTGTGTGTGTGTGTATATATATATATATATATATATGTGTGCAAATATTAGGACACATAGTTAAACATATGGACATTTGATCTTCATTTTAACAATATTGGGAGATTCAAGTAATATAACTAAACAAATAA
>CM075016.1:4836297-4848592 GCA_037576675.1 Pangasius sanitwongsei | reverse complement strand
CTATTGTAACGAGATAATCAATATTATTCACTTCACCTGTCAGTGGTCATAATGTTATGGCTGATCGGTGTGTGTATGTGTGTGTGTGTGTGTGTGTGTATATATATATATATATATGTCCGGAAGTATTTGGACAGTTACAGAGTTTTTGTGATTTTGCCTTTATACACTACCTCAGTGGATTTGAAATAAAACAATCAAGATGTGCTCGAAGTGTAGACTTTCAGCTTTATTTTAAGAGGTTCCACAAAAATATGGCTTTTACCATTTACCAGGAATTACAGCCATTTTCAGCAAAGTACCTCCATTTTCAGGGGCTCAAAGGTATTTGGACAATTGATTGATATCTGTATATGTGTGTGTATATAAATATAAAAATATATATACAATTTTCGGAATTTTGCCCCTGTACACCACCACAATGGATTTGAAATGAAGCAAGATGTGATTGGAATGTAGATTTTCAACTTTAATTCAAGGGTTTAACAAAAATATTGCGTTAATTGTTTAGGAATTACAGCCATTTTTACAGAGTCCCTCCATTTTCAGAGGTTCAGAAGTAATTGGACAATTGACTGATAAGAGGTTTCATGGACAGGCATGGCCTGTTTCTTCATTATTTTATGACAAATTAAGGAGATAAAAGATCTCAAGTTGATTCCAAGTGTTGAATTTGCATTTGGTAGCTGTTCATGGGAACTCTCAATATGCGGTCCAAAGAGGTGTCAAAGAGGTGTCAAAGAGGTGATGGAGGCCATCATTAGGCTGAAAAAAAACAAAACAGTCCTATCATCAGCCTTCATGAATCTGTAAATACAGACGGTTACCTCAAGATGCAAACCACTGGTAACACTCAAGACCAGATTAGACTTTGTTAAAAAAAACTCTTTTTTTTTTTTTTTTTTTTTTTTTTTTTTTTTTTTTTAATAAAAAAGCCTGACCAGTCCTGATGAAAGATTAACCAGAATGATGGGAAGAGAAGAGTATGGGGAAGGAAAGGAAGGGCTCATTATCCAAAGCATACTACATCATCTATCAAACATGTGGAGGCAGTGTTATGGCATGGACATGTATGGCTGCCAGTGGAAGCCACTGGGTAACTGGTGTTTATTGATAATGTGACTGCTGATAGAAGTAGCAGGGTGAATTCTGAAAGTGTACAGAGCTATACTTTCTGCTCAGATTCAGTCAAATGTTTCGAAACTGATAGGATGGTGCTTCACAGTACAGATGGATAATGACCCAAAACATACCACGAAAGCAACCAAAGAGCTCCTTAAGGCAAAGAAATTAAATGTTCTTAAAAATGTCCGATCACCTCAACCCAAATGAGCGTGCTTTTCACTTACTGAAGACAAAACTGGGGACAGAAAGACATACAAACAAGCAGTAACTGAAGGTGGCTGCTGTAAAGACAGAAGACAACAAAACATCCCAAGGGAGGACACTCCGCATTTGGGGATGTCCATGGGTTCCAGACTTCAGGCAGTCATTGATTGCAAAGGATGTGCATCTAAGTAAGTGAAATAATCCTAATATTTATGATTGTTAGTTTGTCCAATTACTTTTGAGCCTGTGAAAATGGAGAGACTCTGTAAAAATTGGCTGTAATTCCTAAATGGTTAATGCAAGATCTTTGTTGATCCCCTCAAATTAAAGCAGAAAGTCTACTCTTCAATCACATCTTGATTGCTTCATTTCCAATCCATTGTGGTGGTGTACAGAAACAAAACAGGGGTATTACGAAAATCAGGTCACTGTTCAAAAACGTATGGACCTGACTGTATATGTGTGTGTGTGGGTGTGTACATGTGTGTGTTATTAAACATTTAAATAGTTAAAATTTAAATAGTAATTTTCCCTAAAATGCCTGTTAAATGTGCTGCTTCAATGCGTTCTTTCTTTACGGTATTTATTAAAGTCATGATGTGACTCTGCTGTTTCTCAGACAGTTCAGTAATCAGATTATGCAGCACATGAATATCATTAATCAGATTCACTGTCTGTTGTGATTGGTGTATACTCACAGTTTTCTCTTTATCAGATTACTGAAGTGCTGAAAATGTGTCAGATATTAAGTGGGCTTTAAGAGTAAATGTGATTAGTAATTCCTAATTAAACTGATTAGTCAGTATAATAAACTGTCAGTTTATTCACCTACAAGGAAGTAGTGCTGCCCTGCTAAAGAAGAGGGGCATTCTGGGAAATGTAATTGACCAATGAGAGTCTGTAAACAAGAACAGGGCGGAGTCAACAGGAGCATGCTTAAATAAAGAGATTTTGGGAAGTGCTGAGGGGCGGAGCTACAGGAGATGTGCAAAGGTTTATAACTGTGGAAAGTGAGAGTGAACTCGAGTATTTATATCTGCTAAAAACAGAAGTGTGTCTCTCTGTCTGTCTGTCTGTCTGTCTCTCTCACTGTCTCTCTCTCTCTGTGTGTCTGTCTGTCTGTCTCTCTCTCTCTCTCGCTGTCTCTCTCTTTCTGTCTTTCTCCTCCAGCTCCTCTCCAGCAGATGATCTGTGTGGTCTCGACGTCACGGCCCAAATAAAAACCTGTGTAGAAACCTCTCAGCTAGCGTCTGTGTTAGCACCCTGTCAGAGACGTGAGTAGCTCCCACACAACCTCACCCACAGAAACTTCAAACTGTTTAAATATTCAAGGTCAAAATTCAAATACTTCAATAACTTCGCATTTCCTCGCTTTCAGTGCAGAGCCATTTAAATTACAGGGCTTTCATTTGATTTGTGAAACACAGTGAAAAGCTAAAGTAGCTCGTATCTCTGCTGTTTCTAAACTGCAGTATGTTACTCGTTTGAGGCGACACACTTCAGGGAGAAAACACTGACTGCGTCATTTATCAGATTTTTAAATACATTTAAAACATGTCATTTTACATGCAATACATAATCTCTTAAACTGTACTAATAAAAATCTCAAAACTCAAAAGAAACATTTTTTATTTCACTGTTTTTGTTTTTGTCCCCCCATGACCACAGCAGCTCCGCCCACTTCACGGTCATGTCATTTTATATCCCTGAACGCTTCTTACATGTCAGGCTACGTGTCTTTTATGATATACACATCAGTTTCCTTTATAAACCCCGTAAACCACACTGACTAGACTGTAAACACAGTTTATTTTCTCAGAATCTTTTTTTTCTGTATTCAGAAACCGAAAGACCAAAAATCTAGGACTCTGATTCTAGCTGAGCAGTTTTCAGGACATTTTACACATTTATTTTTGTTTCTAATTAAAATATATTAGAGGAATTTCTCAAAATGTGGATCATTGTCGGATTTACATTAGACTTTTTTATAATATAAAATATTTTATAATATATGATTGTGGTATTTTCTTGATTAAACGATGGATTATTTCCAACAAAATGTTCTGTGAAGACTATTTTTGCTTATTATTGATTAACCAAAAAGATTATTGATTATGTGAAAAAATGCATATGCAATTAGAGGAAGTAATTTTTTACTATTTATTGGCACTAAAAATAATGCAAAAGCTACTAAGAAGGTCAGGGTCAGGGTCAGCTGGCGAAAGATTATTTGTGATGTCTGTTGTTTTAAAAACACGGGCGTTCACCTGTGGTGTCTCGCCTGAACTTCAGAAAGCGTTCGTGTTTATCGTTGATCTTCGGAGGATTTTTGAGCTGCACTGTGGTGATGATACTGTCTGATACCGTTTTATTCAATTATTAGTTGATAAATGTTTTTTTCCTTCTCGTCTTCATTTGTGTCCTGTTCAGTTTTCTTAATTTCATTTCATTTAATGTGACTCTGTGTGTGTTCAGGGTTGGACTCTACAGGCAGTTCAGACAGCTATGAGGAGCTCGACATGGCAAAGTGTGCAGACAGTGATCCTATAGAAATGGCAGATAAGGTGTGTGGGTGTCTTTGGGGGGGGTTTGTTGGGTGCATTTTGTGGTTCATTGTCCAAAAGAAATTCTGTAGAGATGGTTCTTGATTGGCAGTCTTGTTGTCCAATAGAACATGTTTCTGCCACTTCCCCGTGTCCTTAAGTCTCGGCACAGCAGCCTGTACAGTGATGATGAGCTCCTGGATGAGGACGATGAGTCCGTGACGGAAAAGTAAGTCATCCTCTGATCTTTGACCATGTAATTAAATCAGTAAACAGCACATATTTTTAACACAATGCCGTAATTATAAGTGTAGGAGCAGTGTGATGATGCTTGATTTAGTTTTTCATGAGTTTATGCAGTATGTGAAATGTAAATGCCTTATCAGTCATTCACCAGCAGTGTAATGCGGAAGGCGGAATAATACTTGATGCATGCAGACAGAGCACTTACACAGACAAGCCACACTTTGTTCTTCTGTCTAACTTTTATACATGTGGAGAAATAAAAGCTTGCTGCACTAGAGGGCAGGTTCGAGCAAAAAGCACATCCCTGTACCTCAGGTTTCCAAAGCAACCTGTAAAATGCAGCTATTCTGAGACACGTAGTCACTGTAGTCACTGTAGTCACTGTGCCACGGTTTGTAACAGCAGTTACTAATCTAAAAGTTCCAGAAGATGAGTACATAAAGAGTATATAGATTATACAAAACTGAATATTCATTTTATTACATGTAATAAACTGCATTCAAACGCAAAACCAGTTTCATTTGTTGAGATTCAAGTGTGTTTCTTTTCCAGACCTGTGGCTTAATACGTGCACACTCAGAGCGATGCACTGATACCATTTTTAGACTGAATATGAGAGTGTTTTTTTTTTTTTCTTGATACTCATCAATACTGATACTGAGATGAGTAACCTACTGAGTGTTAATAAATCAGGCGCGTTTATTTAGCTCTGTGTATGTTGGTTATTGTCGTGTGCTGATTGTGATGAACTCCTTGGGCTGAGCTTTATGTTTGAGATGTCATGATGATGATGTACATCACAGTGTGTTTGATAGAGAGCACGAGGATGGCTGACCTGAGCGTGCCGAGCAGTAACAGAGAAGCGTGGTCATTAAACATGAGTGTAAGGTGCCATGAATTTCACCTCGACTCGTGAGTAGAGTGTAGACCCAAAGTGGGGCGTGTCTCAGTGCCCAGTGCCCACAGAAGTATCAGTATGCATCTCTTCACACACAAATTGGCTTAAAGCACTTTGCCTTCATGCCCATAGTGTTACATAACAGAAGATCTTTCACAGCTCTGATATCAGTATTGTACTGAAAATGAATTCTAAGTTACAGACTGACAGACAAAATATTTTTCCTAAAGAGGTGGAGGTCCAGATGTTTAGCCTGTAACTGTGTTAGCATTCTGAGTCCACACAGACTCACTGCAAGTTCACTGCAAGTTATATATTGTGTATGTGACAGATAAAAATCTGAATCTCGAATCACAGAACCGCAAAACCACGCTGATATCATTCCCTAAGGGGAGTGTCTAAACGCAGTGAATAACCAGTGTATACTGTAATTAAATATTATATTGCCTTTAAAAAGGCATTGTCAGGGTCAGATTAAAAGTCACTGTTGCTTTGTTTCTGACCTAAAGAGAGAATAGTGATGGAACAGCTGCGAGTTCTATCTGATCACATCCTGCTTTAGTGTAGTGTGTGAAGTTCAGCTTCAGATTTAGTGGACGGTCAGTATAAACACTTCAGTCATGTTAAAACACTCTGCCCTTTGTCTCTCCGTGATGTGTGTAACTCTCTCAGGCGGCACTCGTGGATCGAGGATTACAGCCGACTCTCCGGCAGCCAGAACAGCATCTACCTGCCCACCACAGGACGAGTGTTAGCTCCGCCCCCCAGGGACGACTCCACCCCCCAACTCACTCCGGTCATCAAGATGGGCTGGCTGGACAAGAACCCTCCACAGGGGTACACAATACTTTGGCAAATGTTCAGTGTGCACCAATATTTTTTTATTTACACCATTTCAGCAACAATTACACTAAAATCCCAAATAAGTTCCAACACACACACACACACACACACACACACTACTTGTAAATAAATGTCAGAAAAACAGGGCTGAGTGTAATGCAGTACATCTCTGTTAACATTTTTACTTGATTAAAATAGAAAAAATAATTTTTAATAAAACTACTTTTAGAAGTACAGTTTATATAAAAGCTATTTGACATGTTTCACACAGAGCTTCAGACTGAGATCAGGTTTAAGTGTGTGTGTGTGTGTGTGTTGAGAGTTTGCTGACTGAAATTAACTTTGTGTCAGCTTCCTGTTTAATATAAAGTTTAATATTGTTCAATTTCCTGTTAATGTCCAGCTGTAGTTCCATGAGCTTCCTGTAGGGGGCATCACAGCATTACAGCTCCAGGAGCTCCAGAGTGGAAATCATCTGACCCTAGTATCAGCGCAATAAAAACTAAAATCTAAAATCTCAGCACACCATCATTATTGTCTTTTATTTCATAAAATCTTTTTAAACAGTTAATGGTCATAAACAGGGGTTATACAGGGGTCACACTGTGTGTGCATTAACACGGTGGAACAAACACACACTTTCCTTTAGTGGTGAAGGTGTGTAGGACATTTACACTGATCAGAAAACTGACGGTCAGTGTGAAACCACAGAAAGGACATGTAAAATGAAATGACTGAATTTGCCTTGCTGCTTGCTTTAAGAATTTAATGAGTCATTTTAATAGCATTATTTCTGTTATAAACGTGCTGGGGATCATTTTAATTTTTACCTCTAATCAGCTCTGATAGCTTTAGGTGGTGTTACTTACGCTGAACTTATGTTTAATACTAAAGCTAATATTAAACAGTATTAATTTACTGAGGTTCTGCTGTGATGAGATAATGTTCACTGTTGTTTTTCAGAGATTGTTACAAACCATTAAACCCTAAACCTTGACGTCTTATTAGAATTTATACAGGCGTTAACGATTCTGAGACGAATGTAAAGTGTGCTTAATGAATATTTTGTCTCCTCAGGTCCCTGATCTATCAGCGGCGTTGGGTCAAACTGGATGCTGATTACCTGCGCTACTTCGACAATGACAAGGTGTGTTTAATCTGTGTTTGGAGAACTGTAATCTGATTGGACATATTGAGTTTTTTAGTAGTGTCAGTGGATGTTTAAATCATACAGAACCATAGAAAAAAAAATCATATTTTTAATTAAATTATAATTGTAATGTGTCTTAATAAAATTCTTAAATACATCATGTAGATCAGTCACATGTTCATCACATATTAATTTAAATTTAAAACATACTTCATATTATTTGAAAAAAGTACTTAATTTAATGACACTTTACTTGTGAAGGAACTTTTTCCACTTCAGAAAATAATATTGGTGTATTGTGTATGGTATAATGGGTGTTTTTGCTCCATCACCAGTGGCTTAGTTTGAACTTTATTGTAAAAATTGATCTGTTTTTTTGAGGATGTCTATTCGAAGCGGATCATACCAACATCCTCCATCTCGACAGTGGCCAGTGTGGGAGATCAGAAGTTTGAGGTGGTCACTCATAATCGCACCTTCCTGTTCCGGGCCGAGAGCGACTGTAAGTACAGACACGTGTGTGTGTGTGTGTGTGTGTGTATACATGTGTTGTGTGTTCTTGCATATGAATGTGTCTGTATTACGCTCTTAGGAAAAAGGTTTCTTTTAAGGGTTCTTGGCTTCCTAAAAGATTTCTGCTTGGAACCCGTTCTGGATTCTACCTAGAACCCGAGAAAGGAAAATCCACTCTGAAACACTGTTTTACACTAACGATTTTCAGCTTCTTGTTGAGCCTCATTATTTCTGAACTGGAGCTGCAAGGCTAATGTAGCTAACATGTAATGGAAACCCAAAATCTTTAGTGTAAATTGCAACGTCATCTCAGACTATGCCTACTGCCACAGATGTGCTGATGTACTTTTAGGGCAGTGGTTTATAAACTGTGGTCTGAAGGTCACTGAAAATAGGCCTACAACCAGCTCAACCAGCTACAAAATGAAATGGAACCAGCTCAATGTGGAGATTGATTTGAGAAACGTCTCCACTTTGGAACCCAATATTCCTTCACTGATATCTCAAAAGCTGCACTATCCCATTAAGATAGCAGTGTCACTGGAGTGTGAGTAACCAACATGCTATTTGTAAAGTGAGACTTTTGAGTATACGATAATTGCTAAACTACTTTCAAAACTGTAGGCGATTGTTTTGATGTAGTTGGTGGTCTGCAGTTTTTGTTTTACTGGTTGAGTGGTCCACCAAACTGAAAACATTTGAGAAGCTCTGGTGGAGGACTTCCTGTCATCTGTACACATTAAATAAACTTTATCTTGCACTAAACTCGCAGATTAAATTAAAGTTCCACTTTGAACTTAAGCGTGTAAATTGTTCATTAACCCTGCTGTTGTACACAGTCATCAGAGATTAATGATGTCATTAGTAGCAGCAAATACATGAACTGAATTTATGTAAAGAACTTTTTTTGCGGGACACATTAGCTTCACGGTTCTTTATTTGTCACGTACATATTACATACATGTGATGTAGTGAAATATTTTTCCTTAGTGCCTCGTCCCACAGTGCAACATTACTTATTAGCTGCATTAGCATCGTAACAGCTGAGCCTCACACACCGAACACGTCTTAGCTTATCCATTACATCTGTTGTAAAGAGGACACTCTGGACTGTGTGTTGTGATCAAAATGTTCTTTAATGTGAGGTGATGTTAAGTATCTCAGAAGCACATTAACACTTTCGAAATGGATTTCGGGCAATCTTTGCCCGTTGCTGTTTCTCAAAATGCAATTTCATTTTTTTGAGGAAATTTACTTACTGCTGTACTCTGTGTGTGTTTGTTTGTGTGTGTGTGTGTGTGTGTGTGTGTGTGCGCACGTCAGTGGAGAGGAATGACTGGGTGTCCATGCTACATGAGATCATCGGTTCATCTCGCCTGAAGCCGAGCTCTGAGTTGACACTTAACCCCTGTGTGACCTCAGAGATGAAAGGTTACCTGGAGCTCCGGGGCCTGCGTTCTAAACTCTACACCAATGTGTGTGGAGACAAAGTGTTCCTTTACAAAAATGCTGAGGTAATTAATAATAACAATTACTGACAGTAATTAATAATAATAACAGCAATAATGCTGTATTTGGTTTATGTAGTTTCCTACTCGTGATTTCATCAAATTAATTGTGTATTAATATTTTACACACGTTTACATACATGTTGCGTGCGAGCGTAGTTTCAGTGTGTTGTGGAAACAGTGCAGCTTTTCGTAAATCTCTAATTGCCACATTTCTGAAACCAGCTGTCTCTTAACGAACGTGTGTGTGTGTGTGTGTGTGTGGTTGCTAAATGGCTGCTAAATACACTGTTTTGTTGTTCAGGACTATAAGCTAGGTATCGGGATCACGTCTATAGATATGAATGTGGGGAATGTGAAGGACATGGACAGAAGAGCATTTGACCTGACCACGCCTTACCGCATATTCAGGTTAGTCACCTGTCTCTCTCTCGCTCTGTCTCACTGTCTCTCTGTCTCACTCTCTCTCTGTCTGTCTTTCTCTGTCTCTCACACAGTGTCTCTGTTTTGAATGTGTCCCATGAAAGTAAAAAGTCATGCTTTTTACTAATGCCAGATTTAACATGATCATAATTAGTAAGATGAGGCCATAACATAATATACAGAGTGCGGATGAAGGTCAGTGAGGGAGGTGATAATGGTGGTCTCTCTGTGTTTAGTTTTGTGGCAGAAACTGACCAGCTGAAGGACCAGTGGGTGGAGGCGATGAGGAACTCCATTGCAGAGGCTCTGTCTAACTATGAGGTTGCGGAGAAGATATGGGCGGAGCCAGCCAATCAGAAATGTGCTGACTGTAGTGCCACCAAACCCGAGTGGGCAGCTATTAATCTGGGCGTGGTCTTCTGCAAGCGTTGTGCAGGTAAACGTAAATAGCTTGAACATAACACCAACAAATAATGAATGAATAAGTTACGAACTGCATTAGACTGTTTTGTTACACTTTAACACAACCAAACTATTACATCACCAATCCCCACACAGCCACGGTAAGTACCAAAAAAAAATTGCAGGCAAACAAAGATAATGGCAAACTGGACCGCAGCATTATCTTGTTTACACCATGCATACCTACCAGGGTTTTAAAAAGAGCATCTGAAAAAAGCCATCTCTTCCACTGACATATGCTAGAGGTTTTTTGGGGTTTTTTATTCCTCTGCCTGTTAGATTATTCTTGTTAGCAATGTTGGCGTCTCTACTAATTTTAAAATCCATGTGCTTGATTTTTCGTATTGTTGTTCAACAGCAAGATGGCAAATTGTAAACTGTTAAACTTAATCGGTTATTTAACACCCATTAAAATACACCTGAAATACAGACCTACAGTTGTAGCTCAGTGGTTATGGTTCTGTGTTGGTAACCTTCAGCTGCTGAGCTCTGGATTGTAGGATATAATTGTCTACCAAGTTATAAATATGTTTTCAAAATTTTTTAAATTCTCTTCAACACAAATAAACTACCGTGTATCTTATCTCAGTTAAAGTAAATTCAAAGGAATTTGTATAAATTGTAAAATGCAACCAAATTAAAACTACTAACATTTTGACTAGCCTTTTGCTTGTATAGATTGTCTGGTTAAAAATGAGACTGCTGTGATTGATGTTTCTCTTTTCTTTGTTCTAGGAGAACACCGCAGTCTTGGTCCGAGCATATCAAAAGTACGGAGCCTCAAAATGGACAGAAAGGTGTGGACTGATGATTTAATCCAGGTATGCTAATTTTTTTATGTTCTATTTATTTTTAAAATCTCTGTTTTCTGTTAGTATTACAGATATTTTCAGTGATTTTTATAACACTATCCCCAGTGTTTCTCATAAACATTAAAGCCTATTTTGTACCAGTTGTTTTATTTTTCTTTGTGAACTGAATTTTTGTATATTTTAATACACCTTCATATATTACGTCATACTGCTGGAAAGTTCTTAGAAATCTCTTCTAGGAAAATATACATATTTTGCTTTGAGAAAATCAAGTCTTAGCTAGCATAAGTTTACAACACCCAATAAACTCCGTTGAAACTGCACAAGCTTAAACAGTTACAATGCCTAAGAAATTCTAACAAAACTGCACTAGCTTAAACTTAGCTACAAAACCTAACAAGCTCCCACACAATTGCCCTAGCTAAATCTTAGTTACAACACCTAAAAAAACTCAAACAAAACCACTCTTAAAGTATGAAGCTTAGCTACAACTCTGAACAAACACCAAACAAAATTGCACTTAGAATGAGCTTGGCTAGACTGCCCAATAAAACCGTACTAGCTAAAACCCATCTTCCAACAAACTCCAACACAACTGTACTAATTAAAACTTATCTACAATACCAAATAAAATACAACAGAATCACACTAGCTTGAACTTAGCTACAACACTCAATAAACTAACAAGACAGCACTAACTTAAACTTAGCTACAACACCTAACAAACTCCAACAAAACCACACTAGCTTAAACTCGGACACAACACCCAATAAACTGAAACAAGACTGCACTAGTGTAAACTTAGCTACAACAACATAAATCACCATAAATTTTATAGTTTAAAACTTATATCCTGAATTTTTATATTTCTGTAAAGCTGCTTGGTGACAGTGGCGATTGTTAAAAGTGATATACAAATAACATTGAATTGAATTGAACACCTAACAAACTTCAACAAAACTGCACTAGCTTAACCTTAATTTGAACAAAACAGCTCCTGCTACAATGCTCAAGAAACAAACCTACACTTGCATGAACATGGCTAGAACACTCAACAAAACTGCACTAGCTGAAACTTCGCTACATCACAGAAAAAACTTTGCTACAACACCTAGTAAACAGAAACAAGACTTCACTAGCAAAAAGTTAGCTACAACACCAAATAAAATTCAACAAATTCACACTAGCTTGACCTTAGTTACAACACTCAATAAACTCCAGTGAAACTGCACTAGTTTAAACATCTACAACACCTAACAAATTTCAACAAAACTGCACTGTCTAAACCATAGCTACATTGCCTAAGAAATTCTAACAAAACTGCACTAGCTTAAACTTGGCTACAATACCAAATAAATTTCAACAAAGCCACATTAGCTTAAACCTAGTTACATCATCATATAAATTTCAACAGAGCCACACTAGCTTAAACTTAGCTACAGCACCAAATAAATTTCATCAAAGGCACACTAGCTTAAACTACAGCTGATTACAGCAGGGGGGGGGGGGGGGGGGGGGGGGGGGGGGGGGGGGGGGGGGGGGGGGGGGGGGGGGGGGGGGGGGGGGGG
>CM075016.1:4812012-4829640 GCA_037576675.1 Pangasius sanitwongsei | reverse complement strand
CAATTACCATCTTTTCCTTTGCCCAACTTCCCAACAATTTCAACATCACTGTCTTTTTTTTTTGCCCCCCCACCCCCCCCCCAACAAACACCCCCCCCCCCCCCCCCCCCCCCCAGGTGAGAAGTTCCTTGTGAACGAGATGATGTGTGTAGAGAGGGGGTTTACAAACACAAACACATACCCACAGCAAGTATCGATCACATACAGGTGTTCATCACCTCCAGGTATATGTGTGTGTGTGTCTTCTTTTAAGAGAATAAGGAAATAAAGAAAGAAGTGGTTTAGAATTTACCCAGTCGCAGATAACATCATGGTCATGTGATCTAATTAATTTACTACTCTAGAACTATTCCTCGTAAGTCATAGAACAGAAAACAGAAAGGTGAGATGTTGGGACTGAAGCCGGACGCACGAGCTGATCATACACGGCTTATTTTTCATTTTCATTTTATATTTTATTTCTCTCATTGTTGCACAGCGACTGAAACGCTACTATATTCACACTGTAGTGTTCACAGGAGTTTTAACTTCCTGTAATTAAGGGCGTGATTGTTTTTATTAAACACAGCATATATATCCCCACCTTCACGTGCAGCATCTCAGTTTATTTATTATTCGTTTAGACTTTCTGTTTTGTGATGGAAGAAACGTCGCACTAATAACTCTTGGTGTGATTTTCATCCTCACGGCGGACTCCAGGTCAGTCCAGTGTGCTGCGTATTTATCATCACAAGTAAATAAGAGAGATAAATAAATCATATTTATCTACAGCTAATATTTACCACACCTCATTCTGTCCTTAAGGGCATGTTAGAACTTTAGCTGTTTGCTAAAGCTGTCTGGATTAAATGAAAACAGAAACCCGAGGCAGACTCATTTAAAGGTCACATTTTGAGTGTTTGGAATTTTAGGAGCTCGTGTGGTATTTACACTCGGAGTTTTATCTTCTGTCTGTAGAACCTGACCGAACTCTGTCTGCAGCACTTTATCTCTGCATAAGAAAAATAATATTCAATATTTCTGATAGATAAACTGGTATCCAAGATTGTGCTCCTTATTCATATATATTTAGCCTCTTGCCTTGTAGGTGTAATGTGTGTAAATGGCTGCTTCACAAGAAACACAGATAAACATTAAATGTATAAACTATTAAAATTCAAAATTATGATCTTGTCTACCCTTTTTTTTTTTTTCTTCTTAACTGCTGTGGAGAAAAATTCATCTTATTGTGTTTTGCGATTTAATGAGAAGGTAACAATAGTTAGCTAACTAGGCTTTTTAGCTAGATAGCTTTTGCAGCTAGCTCAGAGTCATGCTAGTTTCCTCATTATTGTTTGATATCCTTAATGTTAAAGCTATATATAAATGGGTAAAGTGAGTCTATTTTAATTATGTTATAAATGAATTAAATATAACTGATTCGGTCTCAACTCATAGCCTATTTTTTGCTAAGACTGCCTCCTGCTCATTAATATTCATAAACAGATTCATATTTATAAACTTGGTAATGTCGGTGTCGGTGAACCTGAAGAAAAGGTGCTGATTGGTTGTTGAATGTGATGAATCGGCCGCTGTGTGTTTTCACTGAGAGAAACGAGCCGGTGTGGGAGTGCGAGGACTCAGACAGCAGATGGAGGAAACACAAGAAAACCAGCTTGGAGATTGTAAAGAGTTTTGTCTTTGGGGGAGCAAGTCAAGAGTTTCTTTAGCACTCTGCAGCAGGAATGAAAATCACTCAAGGCTCTTTTCTCTCTCATGTCGGCTTTGCGTTATTGCTCACACTCACTATAGAGGCGTGTATATCATCACAAAGAGGAAGAGGAGAGAAGAGAGTTTGTCTGCTGTCCTGCTGTGGTTCGGTGTAGGAGATACAGCTGTAAAAACACACACACACACACTATAATGATAATGTCCTCACACACATTTGTTCCTTTCCCATAACACTGCTCTGAGAGTCATTAAAGGTCGTGACCCCTACGCATCACACAGAGTTAACAAATGATGTTAAACTGGATGCAAAACAATATTGTATTCCATTAAAATAATATATTATTATAACATACTGCATGCTTTGTCACATGACTTATTAAAGAAAAATCTGCAGTTTTCCCACATGCCCCTTTTTGGAATCTTGCGAAACACTCACACATTGCTGTAGGAATGTGAGGGTTCAGGATTGTGTGTGTGTGTGTGTATACAGGTGTCAGCATGCCACTTCCGTGAATCTGATCCCGCACTCACTTTGCAGAATGTTCATGCTGTTCACAATGCACACGGCGCTGAAATTGAGTTTTTCTTGTTGAATTTTTTTTTTCCCAGCAAAGCCAATCATTTATGAGCCAAAATGTGAAAGAGGCATGAGAACAGCATAACACACAGCGTTGTCATGGTCAGTTTGTTGTTAGCTGCATCAGGAGTCTTGACTGGAAATCTAGCACTTGAGCACCTTGTGTTATTTCAGTTATGTTTTTATTTGAACATTCACGTATTATGAAAAGTTCTAAATTGTTGTGTGTGCAAAAACAAACATCATGAGCAATAAAATTTCTCATGTAGTAAATACTAATGCAAGATCATAAACTACAGAGAAAAAAATGATAAAAAGTTTAATATTGCTGTATGTGGAAGAGATGGCAACCAACAGAGACTGTAAGTGTAAGACTGTGTGTGTGTGTGTGTGTGCGCACGTGTATGTGTATGCGTGTGTTCTGGTCTCTACATGACCTATTTTTTATGATGTTTTCTTGTTACTCAGAATATTCAAAACAGAAGTACTGCAGAAAAGATAAGTGGGCGGAGTCTAACTATATACAACAAAATACTGATTTTTACTTCACCAGCTTGTAATGTTGTAACACAATACAGCATCAGCCTCACTTCTGTGAAATATCACTTAATTTTATTTCACTACAAACATCCAGCTTAAAGTACAGCAGTTCGCCAGCTAACATTAACCTAAACACCAACTTACAGTTAACTGCAAGTTTAAGGACTGTATAGGATTTTAATTATGTGATTACAGCAGACATTTTATCACATCATTTTTCTAATTATTAAACTTCTAAATGTTCAACGAAACGGGATTATCATGAAACCATTTCTGTAATTTTTGAAACTTTTCAATTCCTTTGGGGATTTTTTTTCTTTTTGAAACTTTGTGATTGGCATTAATGGCTCTCTCTCTCTCTCTCTCTCTCTCTCTCTCTCTCCAGGCCTTGTGTATTAATGTGCAGTCTAATGATGTGTGTGAGACTCTGGCCCTTGTCTTTTGCGGTGCCGATGTGAACTGTGACACGGGTATCCCAGAATTCCCTACTCCCGCCGCCTTGGCCCTGCACCACGGCCAGAGGCTGCAGGTGGAGTTCCTCACTCAGAACCGCAACATAGGTCAGTTTCAGGACGAGAGGCGGAGCTTAACGGTGGGTGGGGCTCACATTTTAAAGGGGGGGAGGAGTTTTAACATTTTTTGCTTTTAACCTCACAGAGATTCCGAGGTCAGAGGTCAAACTGGCCATGCACACAGAGCACTACATGGCCCCGCCTTCCATCACACACAACGGCTTCCTTTTTAAGACGGCCTCCATGGCTCGTCCAATCACAGAGCGGAAGAATAAAGAAGGTGAGCCAATCACAATCACTGAACAAGTTCGTAATGAAGAGTCGATTTACAGACACACGTTTACTGCAGCATGCTAAACTGGAGGTCATACACTTCTGTTACCTGTTAGCTACATTAGCACACAACTCTCCTGAGTGTTCACCAAGAAAAATAAAATGCTTTATATTAAAAAAATCTCTCTCTCTGTCTGTTTTTTTGTCTTTCTCCCACTATCTTACTGTCTATCTGTCTCTCTTTCTCTCCATCCCTCTGTTTGTATCATCATCTTTCCATCTGTCTGTCTCTGTCTGTCTCTCAGAGTTCAGTAGGAGGTGGTGTGTGCTGAATGATGGACATTTTAATTATTATGAAAGTGATAAGAACGCAACACCAAACGGAGGACTGAAGATGAAAGAGATTGTCTGTCTGGCTGTCAATCCTCCTGAGACACACGGGTATCTGTCTGTCTGATTGTCTGTCTTTCTATCTGGCTCTCTGTCCTGGTAACTCTATGTCTCTGTATGCTGTTTAACTTGTTCATTTGTCTCTGTCTCTCTTTGTCTGTGTCTGTTGTTGGATAAGTCTGATTTGTCTTCATGTCTGTCTGTTACCTTTACCATCTGTGTGTCTGTCTGTGTTCATGTGTGTTTGTCTGACTGTCTCTCTCTCTCTCTCTCTCTCTCTCTCTGTCTCTCTCTCTCGCTCCCTCTTTCTCTGTCTCGCTCTGTCTTTTTGCCCTTTCTTAGTGTGTGATGTAAGATGTATCTTGTGTGCAGACAGTGTGAGTGATCGCCCCTGTCCTGTCTGTCTCTCAGGTATGATCACTCGTTTGAGATTTACTCTGATGCAGAGCGTCTCTACCTGTTTGGGACGGACAATCCCGACTCCATGAAGGAATGGGTCAAGTCCATTGCCAAGGTAACCATCAGCCCCGAGTCTGTCAGTTAATTCAGTCTGTTATTAATGTTGTTTGTCCTGCTGTAGGTCTTTAGGCCACATTGTGTACTTCTGAGACAGTGAGATCACTAAAGACACTCTTTCTGTCTTTCTCTCCTACTGTCTGTCTGTCTGTCTGTCTGTGCAGTCATTCATCCCAGCGTGTGCTGAAGACCTGCTGCAGAAGGATTTTGAGCGGATTGGGCGTCTGCGCTATAAAGACCCTCTGAACCTGGAGAGCTGGAGGTTGGGCTGGTTCTGCCTCGAGGCATCTACGCTGCATGTGCGTTTGGAGGACAGTCAGAGCCACGAGAGCATCCAGCTGCAGAAACTTCTTGAACTCTGTGAGTCAGAGAAAGTGTTCAGCTCATTCACAGGGATGTGTACAGTGGATGCTCCACATAAACGCATTAAAAAAACATGTAAATCGTTGATATGGTGAAGTTTTCTGTAAGGAGTCTCCAGTGTTACAAAGTGCTGACACTGGAGACTCGTTACAGAAAACTTCACCATATCAATGATTTACGAGGTAGAACTGTAATTTTAAGTTTTCCGACATGTTCAGGACAGAGGAGTTTACACTTTGTGGTTTCACTGTAACATGACAAGCTGCAGTTTATTAACTTCAAGGGAGAAAGAAAAGAGAGGCTGGTGAAGGAACGACAGTTTCTAGCCGTACAAGTAATACAATAACGTATTAGAGCAAGAGCATTAATATAAACCTGTCGTTCATGTTACAGCTGGAACTAGTGTCCGAGCCGTGCTGTTATACAGAAATAATGCACGCCTTCTGACCAATCAGATTTGAGAATTCAACCGCGCTGTGGTATTGTTTATAAGTCGTTATAAACACCATGTCTCATATTTCACCTTTACGACCTTTATAGACTTACTTATTACTGGTTTATTTATTTCTTTTTGAGCCTCAGTACGAGTGTGTGATTGCGAAAAACAGAAGTCTTCCCAAAATAATGACTTTATGTTGACTTGATGAGCTCCATTCAGGCTGATTTAAAACTTGGACACAATGCTACCTTTGTCTAAGCAGAAGGACTTCCAGAGGATGTAAAATAAAGGAAGAGCAGCAGCAGGACTCGTGACTGGTGTTGGCTTGAACACTTGCTAGCAGAGGCAGCTAAATGAGGCCTAGAAATACATGTACACGAATAAAATGATGTGAATGTTGGATCATTTGAACTGAAAATGAGGACTGCAGTGGTCTGTTTCCTGTTAGATCTCCTCTAAATGTTCACACTGGGGTTATTAGAACATCTTTTCCACTGCCGAACACGTTTCTCACTCTGGTACAAGGAGTGTGGAAGTAGCCTAAAATGCTAACATCAGGATAGATTGTGATTTCCCTCTATCCCAGTAGAAAGGTGTTATAAGCGGTGAATAGTAGCCAGCGAAAACCGCCCCGTGTTTATTATTTAGAATTAGCTAGTGTTAGGAGGGTTAGCATGTTAGGGTTAAATGATGAAAATGGTGATGGATCTTCCACCCATCGCTACACCTCCATTTTCAGGCAGGAGAAAATGGAGGTGTAGTGATGGTTGGAGTATGGGAAAGGGAGGTGAGAGAGTTACGACTCACCCAACAACTTATTAATCACTAATTGGAGATAATAAATGTTGGAGTTGTTGTCATACCACGTGTAGAAGTGAGGATCAGAGAGAACAGGAGAATAAAATGATAAATGCTGAAACTGATGCGGTGCAGGATATAATGTAATACTCTACAGGAGTACAGCTCAGTGTAATACACACATAATGTCCTGATTTCATTCTCATTCGGATATTTCTGAGAGTTCCGTGCCACAATGAATTCAATTTCGTTTTTCTCCTCCTCTTAGCGAGGGATAATGAAGTCCTGGTGCTCGTGGAGCGGGGCAGGTAAGTACCAAACTTTAACCAACCTCACCGTAGATTATTTCTAAAGAAGTAAAAGTAGATTTTAATGGTTTTAAATGTGAAATAGTTTCAAATGCAGATGTGTTTCAGGACAGTGTGGTTAGTCAGGTAGCTGATCTCTCGCTCTCTCTCTCTCCTCTCTCTCTCTCTCTCTCTCTCTCTCTCTCATGGTTTAGAACTCTGTACATCGAGGGAGAGAGGAAGCTGGATTTTCATGGCTGGGCGTCGGCCATCCAGAAGGCTGCTGGGAGTTCAGGAGATACACTGAGTCAGCAGCAGCTCACTGAGGCTGATATACCGCTCATAGTGGAGCGCTGTATACATTACGTCACGCAGTACGGTAATAAAAAATACTCACTCTTATGTTCTATAATCACTCACTGCACCGCATTTTATTCTATACCACTGTTAGCTGTAATGACTGCATTTATTCTATACTACTACCAGAGGTTACTACTATATATATATATTATATTCTATATTCTGTGTTGTATTCTATTCTATTCTATTCTTTTCTATGCTATATTGAGTCTGCATTTATTCAATATACTATTCAATTCGGAAATATGCTGTAGTATTCTATGCGTTACTATAATATATTATTATTTGTTTAGTATTTTATACTATGTGATATTTATTCTATAATATTCTGTGTACTGTAGAACAGTAGTAGTTGTTCTGAGATGAATAAATTTCAGTTTATTTTTTTTTAAGTGCACTGAAACCATTATTTTTATCACCATAGTTTAATCAGACTGCACTGGTGTTTTGGGGTGGATTTGGTTAGTGACCACTGATTTTTCTAAAAAGGATCTTCTGATTATTTTTTTGTTATAGAAATAAAAAAAAAAGGACTCTTTCAGATTCCAGACTGGCAAGAATAGTTAGAAAACCTTCTCTATCTGATAGCTTTGGGTTAACTGTGCATATGTAATAAATCATAAATCTTAAATAGGCGAGTTTGTTGTGAGCAGTGTGTGTTCAGTGGATGTTACGCATGTTTAGCTAGAGCTTGATCTAATTTAATGTAATATTGTGTTATCTCTTTGGTCTTCTGCTTCCTGATGAGAAAGATGAGTGGAATTTCCAGTCAAGTCATGTTTGAGGCTTAGACACACACACACGCGCGCGCACACACACACACACACACACACATCTACCTGACAGTTCCTTTACAGAGGTGAGATAATAGAGTGTGTGTGTGTGTTGATGATGATGATGGTAAGTGTATTGGAATGGGGAAGTTAGGGATCAGTAAAACTCCCCTAAAAAAACACAGTGGAAATTGGCCTATTAATTTTAATTAAGTGTGTATTCTATAATGAGTGTAATAGTTACTGGAAACCATTAGGTGGGGTCCCATTAGAGGCTTTGTTTCAACAGCGTGTTGTGTCCAAATCATTCTGTAATACCAGCTTGTTTTGCAGTCATGTGCCTTGCAGTGGTAATAATTCCTACACTATGGTACATGTCTAGTCTTGATGTTGTAGCCTGAAAACAATGTTAAAGTAGATTTGGCAACCATGAGTTTGTGGTTAAATGTGAGGAAGGCTCATTATAGTTCAGGCTGTGTGTGTGTGTGTGTGTGTGTGTGGAAAGCAAGCTGTGGTTTTACATGAGCTAATAGGTTCTTATGGACCTTAAAGTGTCTCCTGAGTAATTGATTATACACAAAAACAATGTGACTGTGTGTATCCACCCATCTTTCTACCATACACCTCGTTCACCAAGGTGAAGTTTATTCGGTCAGCCATATTGGAACTGAACAGGGTTCTTGTACAAGTGTTGGAGATGTTAGGACTCTTCAGAGTGCTAATTTTCAGACCTGGGAAAGTATTGAAATTTAGAAAACATTTGGGAAAAGTAAAAGAAATTGTGTTGTTAAAAGAAACTGCAGGACACAATTTCTGTTTTTCACTTTTTTTTTTTTAAATTAGCAAGAGAGCTAAATATAGAATGTCTGAAAAAGTCTTGAAAAGCTCTAGGTTCTTCTGAAGCATTGTGCACATAACCAAAGCATTGATAGGTCATTAAAATAACAACAAACCCAGCATAGTGACTAAAGAAAAGAAAAAAGACATAAAAGTGGTTAGGAAATGAAGGAAAATCTGTAGAGCTAAAAGTGTCAGTGCTGAACCTAGACATAAAAGTCTGCCTGGTTTAGACGCTCGCTAACAATAATATGAGCTTCTGAGGAGTGTGTTTCATCTAACACGGGATGTCAGCACACACTAGCGGCACAAGGTACAGTGGAAAGGTCAAGTTTCTGATCTTTTTAAAATGTAAAGTTCAGTGAGGTCAAAAGTGTGTACCTGTTATCAACAACGTCAGTTTTAAAAAAAGTAATGAGATAGATCCTCTTTTGTGAAAGTTATCTATTGTTCCATAGTATATTCCAGGTTAAATATATATACAGTTAATTTAATGATGTTAGTGAAAGCAAACTGCACATAGAGGTTTAAAAAGTCATTCTGGAAAATGGGCTTGGAATTTCTTTTTCAGTGATAAAGATCTAAGAACCCTGAATGTGTTATTAAGAGATGGCACTGACAACAAAAACGTTGTGTATTTTAAATTTAAATGGAATATGTTAAATAAAATGTACATTTAAAAAAAATTAATTTCCCGGGATATAAACATGAAACTTGGATTAGTTTTATTTCAAACAGCTAACTATTGAGTCAGTTTTAAACAATCTGCTTATTATAGCAACCAAGTCAAATGTTTTAGATCTACTTTTGTCTGAATTTTTGGATTAAATGTTAAAATGAACACTTTGTATTTGTACCGTGCAGGCCTCACGTCGGAAGGGATTTACCGTAAGAGTGGTGTGAACAGTAAGATCGCCTCCCTGCTGGATGCCTTCAGGAACGACGCTCGCTCTGTGTGGCTTAAAGAGGGAGAGCACCAAGTGGACGACGTGTCCAACGTCCTCAAGAGGTTCTTCAGGGACATCGAGGAGGGACTGTTCGGTCCGCAATCACACAACTGGCTCAGCACTACGGGTAACACACACACTCACACACACACACGATGTATACGTTAAAATGTACTCACTTTTTTTTTTCGCTCTTTGTATTTTGTTTTTGTTAGAGCAACCTGACCTAAATTTTATTAAACATTTTCACCTCACTTTATCATAACCATGTCATGGTTTCTGAAACTAGCTCATGGGCCACATTATAACTTTAAAGGAAAGTCAGAAGGCATAATGTTTATTTATTATGCTTTGTAATTCTCTATTTCATAGCGAATTAAACTTCAGTCTGCAAATGTAAGAAACATAACCCTTAATCGAAGAATATTTATCTAATAGCAGTTTTTAACATTTTAATTCTTTTTTTTGTTTGTAAATCTCATTACTTGCTTATATTTTTAAACAGTTAGCAGTGTTTGTTGAATTATTTTAATTTAATTGATATGTTGTTAAAATGACTTTTAGGTTCAATTTAATTTGTATATTCTTTTAATTTCTTTGAATGCGTGTGTGTGTGTGTGTGTTCAGCTCTCTCAGATGAAAACAGGAAGATCTCTCAGTATCAGCTTCTTTTTGAAAATCTGCCTCGAGTTAACAAAGCCACACTACGCACACTGGTCAATCACTTATTCTGGTAAAACACACGCGCGCACACACACACACACACACACACACACACATAGACACTTCCTCTTTCTCAGCAGGCTCTTCCTCATTTTCAGATTCTGACATGACATTTTTTTACACCAGCACATTTTAACTCTTCACATGATTACCGTGTGTGTGTGTGTGTGTGTGTGTGTGTGTGTGTGCTCGTGTGTGTGTGTGTGTGTGTGTGTGTGTGTGTGTGTGCTCGTGTGTGTAGCGTGCAGCGGTTTTCAGAACTGAACCATATGAACCTCCATAACCTGGCAATAGTTTTTGGGCCGACGCTTTTCCAGACAGACGGTCAAGACTACAACGCAGGGCGCGTGGTGGAGGACCTCATACAGCACTACATCACCATTTTCAGCGTAAGTGTGTGTGTGTGTGTGTCAGATGTCCTCTCAATCAGCCGGTCCTCATAAAACAGCAGGTTTACAACAAAAAAGAAATTATGTATTGTGTGTAATTATTTATTCATATAAATCTTTATTTAGAAGAGCCTAAATTTTCCTTCTGGTTATTGAGGTTAAAGTTAAGGTCAGAGTTATGGTTTAGGATTAACTATCAGCAGTTATGGTTATTAACATTATAACATTATGGTTATTAACGTTATGTCAATGGAAAGTCCTCACAAAGATAAAAAAATTAACGTGTATCTATGGTAGTGTGTGTGTGTGTGTGTGTGTTTGTTTAGCCATGTCGTAGAGTAATATGTACAACAGTGTTGCCCCCTGGTGGTGGAGCAGATAGTGATACACTGAAACTTTTTTTGGTTACTGCAGAATTTTCGATGTTTTATACTTTGATGTCTCTTCTTCTTCTTCTTCTTCTTCTTCTTCTTCTTCTTCTTCTAATGTGTGTGTGTGTGTAGGTTAATGAACAACAGTTAAAGAGACAGCTTGATGAGATCACCTACATCATTAAGTTACGAGAAAACCTCAACCCTAAAACGGGCCCGGTGAGTGTGTGTGAGTGGGTCAGTGTTGTGTGTATGTGTGTGTGTTAGTGTGTGTGTGTGTGTGTGAGAGTGAGAGAGTGTGTCTGCAAGACTGTGTGCCAGTGTGTGTGATGCATTTTTATTTTTATTCAGGGTTCCACGGTGTGGTTATAAAATGATGTGATTTCCGATTTCTCTGGTGTACTTTGTGATTTATTCTGCTTTTAAAAACATTCTATTGGTTTTATTTATTGTTAAAAGAAGTGCATTGTATGTCTGTTAATGCTGGTGAAAAAATCATATGAAATGCTATAATATAAATCATTTTTTTAGAATGCTTACATTTATATCATACATTTCAACACACACAGTCTGAAATGTTCTAGTGGACATGTATTGTGCACTGCGTAGGGTTCAACAGTGTTATATTTGTTATACCCTAAGTAGTGAGCATGGATAGTGAATTTGGGATTCAGCTGCACTGTATTGTTTGTGTTTGTAGCGGGATTTGTTTTTAACACTAATTCTGCAATCTTAATCATCATTTAAACTGTGCGTGTGTGTGTGTGTTTGTGTGTCTGCGTGCGTGTGCGCACGTGTGTGTGTGTGTGTCCAGGCCAGTGGAGATTTTATCTGCACAGTGTATCTGGAGGAGAAGAAGGAGACAGCTGAGCAGCATGTGAAGGTAACCTGTGACCTTTGACCTTTAATACAGATTTGTACAGGATTGTCTCAGCCTTTGATAAGCTGACCTTTGACCTGCAGATCCCGGCCACGATGACGGCAGCTGAGCTGGCCTTCGAGATCCTGGACCGCAGGAAGATCAGCATCAAGGAGAAGGACTACTGGTGCTGCTTTGAGGTCAATGAGAAAGAGGAGATGGGTGAGACACGGATACACACAGACGCACAAACACACAAACACACAGGTACATGAATATACACATACACAAAACCAAATTAATAGGTTTATTTTTTTCTTTCTTTCTTTTCTCTTTCTCTCCTTCTCTCTCTCTCTCTCTGTCATTTTATCTCTCTCTCTCTCTCTCTCTCTCTCTCTCTTTCTCTCTGTCATTTTGTCTCTCTCTCTCTCTCTCTCTCTGTGTCTCAGAGCGTCCTTTGCACTATCAGGAGCGGGTGTTGCCAATCCTGCACAGTTTAGGGATAGACAGTCACCTGCTCATCAAAAAGCACTATGCCATGGAGGCCATGCTCATCTACCTGGGTATGTGTGTGTATGGGTGTGTGTGTGTATGGGTGTGTGTGTATGGGTGTGTGTGTGTATGGGTGTGTGTGGGTGTGTGTGTATGGGTATGTGTGTGTATGGGTGTGTGTGTGTATGGGTGTGTGTGGGTGTGTGTGTATGGGTGTATGTAAAACTGCAGATTTTATTAGAAAACTAAAAGAGCCAAAAGGTGTGGTGTTATTTAACTGCACTGATACACAAAGTACTTCACAAATGTAGGAAAATGTATGTGTGTGTGTGTATGTGTGTGTACGTGTGTGTGTGTGTTGTCACAGCCAGTAAAGTTGACGTGACTAAACATGGCATGCTGAAGTTTAAAGAGGAGCGCAGTCTGCTGGGTCTGAGTACAGGAAGCTTCAACGATCGATACTTCATGCTCAATCAGACCTCACTACGACTCTACAAAGACGTCCGGGTGAGTGTGTGAGTGAGTGAGTGAGTGAGTGTGTGAGTGTGTGTTTAGGGTTAGGGATAGCCTCATCTCTAAAACTCTGTATTTACAGTAACTGCCTAATTTTGACAATGAAAATAAATTTCAGCGATTTGTGTCACATCACGTTTCTGTGTTTGCTTTAATGAATATGTAATTCGGGGCGGAGTCAGTGCAAATTAATCTCTTAATTAAGAGACACAGACTGTATGTGAATTAATAAGGACGAGGATTACTGCAGAAGACATAATTATATCATTCGTTAGGTTTTTTATTACACCACAGTGACGTTGAATTCTTCAGTCAGACGGCATTCTCTGTAAAAACAGCTACTGTACTGTGTGTTAAATATTGCTGTTTATGGTGTAGATGATTATAAGGAGTTTTTTTTGCATACATGTAGTGAACATCACTTATTATAAGAAAGAGGAAACAGTGCGTGCGTAAGTGTGTGAGTGTGTGTGTGTGTGTGTGTGGGAAGTATTTGGATATTTGATAATTATTGAAAACATTTCATATACAGAATCTGCAGAAGCGTCAGAATCAGGAGCTGCTGTGTGTGAGTACAGTGTGTGTGTACTCTGTGTGGTAGAGTAGCTACAGTGGTGTGTGTGTGTGTGGTGTCGGCTTCCTGTTTGCATGCTGCACTGGACTATTATGGGATGCCGTGTCTGGGTTTCTTTGTACTGCATACACTCGCAGAGTCACTTTAGAAACCTTCATTTTGATTTATTTCTGATGTTCTCTCTCTCTCTCTCTCACGCTCTCTCTCTTTCTATCTGTCCCTTTGTACAGAGTAATCGGGCAGAGAAGGAGTGGCCTGTGAAGTGTCTGAAAGTCTATCAGGGGATAAAGAAGAAGCTCCGCCCACCGACATGGTGAGATCAGAATTACAGGTCCTGTAAAGTGCTCAGTTCCACTTGTGTCCACTATGAGGCAGCAGAGCTGTGCTATAAAGAGCATCGCGTCTCTCTCTCTCTCTCTCTCTCTCTCTCTCTCTCTCTCTCTCTCTCTCTCTGTAACACTGCAGTGTGTTTACATTTGAAACATTTTAAAAGTGTTGTATTGTTGAAATCACTCTGTTCCTTCTGTAGTTGGGGTCTGACCATAGTGTATGAAAGTGAGAAGCCTGAGAAGCAAGACAAACAGCAGTGGTAAGCACATCTACACTGTGTGTGTGTGTGTGTGTGTGTATACCTACAAAATGTGCAGACGGTCAGAGAGGGTAAATACTTATACTAAGTATATGCAACATAACCAAAAGTATTTACGCCTCTGTCACCAGGTGGTGGAGGCGCTGTGTCTTTGGCTCGTCTATGCATTCGTCTGAGATCCTCATTAGCACGATATCTCAAGAGTGTTTGTAGAATTCTTGTGGAGTTTTCATTATAACCAGCAGATGAACTGATTCAATTTTGGCTTCGATCCAAACAGGGTCAAGGTCACAGAAAGGGCAGACATTTTCTCTAAATAAATAGCTTCCTTCCTGTTTGGGGAATAATTTAAGGATTTTTCAGCTATACAAATTAGTAACAAGAAGGACAAACTAGTACTGTTTCTTTTTATTATTTCTTAATTTTCTTTCTTTATTAATTTTCTTTTTTTCCATTTCTGTTTTTTCTATCTTAATTTCTTTGTTCAGTAATCAAATAATGATCGTAATCTCACTGAGGAATATGTTTACAAAATGATTTTGTTCTTCACTTTCCAATGACGTGATTAAACATTAAACAGTGCAAAAGATTCATAAATAACTTTATTTTTGTGTTATGGCCCTTCACCCTGAGCAATGAGAATAACTCTAGCATGAGCAGAAAAGAGAAAAGAAAAGGTCAGACACAAGCACAAGACAGAGCGGGACAGTGCCATTCAGTGTCCAGGATACAACGCGCTATAACATGAGGGTGTAACCCTGTACGTGTGCGTTAATCATTCTGTATTGTTGTGTAGTATTGTGGTGTGCATTCTGTCTAAACCATGTTGAGGTGTTGTGTGCGTTTCCATAGCAACAGCTCATTATCTGAGTTTGAGGAGGTGAACAGCTCAGAGTCGTCATCTCATAATTACCGCAACTCCCACCATGTCATGAACACACACTTCATTGTTGCTCAGATTCCACTGAAAATGTGAGAGTTCATGTGGAGAGAAAGTGAGCAGGACAATGAGGCACACAATTACCGAAAACTCCCACAATCCTTTGCTCCCATAATGCACCACAGCGCCACACAGCCTCCACGCGTTTACAGATCAGACTCTTTATCGTTCCCCAAGCTTTGTGTTCTGAAAAGTTTTCCTATAAAAGTATGATTAAAAAGCAAAGACAAACAGTGGACGGTGTGTGATGTGGCTCAGTTCGATGTTCCGCCTACACGAGTTACGATCCAGAGTTCCGTCCTTTGTAGCACAGTCCGCGTTTCCATACATGCCCAAATCTCAAACATGTCGTGGCAGTTTATTTTATGTCGTAATGACTTGAGATTCATGTGAACTCATGGTTAGAAGGATTTATTATAAGGGTTATAATAATTTTCTGTAACAGCAGCTCTGGCTGTAGTGTAGCAGCAATATAATGAAGCCGAATAAATAAATAGCATTAATGTAATTAAGCTGAAGAGAGAGAGAGGGGTCTGATTTCCTTCTGCGTTATCATGGAAGAGCAAATTGCTGAATAAAAAGGCACATAATAAGCACAAAGCGGGACTCGTGCAGAAATGATTTCTCACCAAGAAAATCAAAATATCATTTTACTGCAGCAGAGGAGTGAAGAACATTACACAGTGTTTATAATCAGAACCGGAAATGATGAAATTTCGCTTTTCATTCAGAGCAACTATAGGGTTCAATTGTATAAATAAACCTTGTCTCTGTGTGTGTGTGTGTGTGTGTGTGTGTGTTACAGTAAAATGAAGTGATTATCATCCGAGGTTGAATATTATCCTTTAACAGCAAGTTATTCCAAGTGTTCCCCAAGTGTTTTATTCCTCTTGTACCAGAGCAATTTACCATTTTTATTTTATAATTACTTTTAATATTCAAGAAACTTTTCAGTTGTTCCTTCTTTTTCTCTCTTGTAGTTAATAAGACACACACACACACACACTCCTGGAGATAAGCATTGTGGGTAAATGGTTGAGTCATGTAGCAGGAAGGCTGATATTATATAAGAGCGCAGACACTTGATCAGTAAAGTCCCCTGATCCCCACTCAGAGAAAAAGATAACCATGAAGAAATAAAAAGAGGAAACCGAGAGAGATAGATGGAGAGAAAGAAAAATCTTCCTGTGTCTCTGAAACTGTACATGAAGGAATAAAGGCAAAGAAAAAAGTTACAGAGAAAGAAAAAGGAAACGTGAGAACGTAATTAACAAGGAAAGAAGGGAATTAAGGAAAAAATGAAAGATGAAATGTAAGAAGAAAAGGTAACGAAGAACAGGAAAAGAAATAAGAATAAAGGGACAAAAAAGGAATTCAAAACTGGAAGATGGAAAGTTACTCAGAAAGAGAAAATGAGTAAAGAGAAAAAAGATCAATTGTTTAATGGAGTAAATAAAAGTAGAGACTGATGAACAGGTTGGAAAGTAAAGAAAGAATAAAAGTGTATTGATTAATGTGTGTGTGTGTGTGTGCATGTGCATGTGTGTGTAGGTATCTGTGCTGTGACACTCAGACAGAGATGAGGGAGTGGCTCGCTACGTTTCTCAGTATACAGGTCAGTGCACTTCTCTCTCTCTCTGTCTCTCACTCACATCACACGTGAACACTCTAACCCACGTGAAGGCGTGTTAACACATGCCTGGCCGCGCCACTGACGCAAACGTTCTGCACGTTGCTGTGCTGTAGTGAGAGACTGAGCGTTGATGTTTTTTTTGTTAAATCATTTTTATAAAAAATATCTTCATTTGAATCCTGGAATTTTTTACTGCTGAGGAAACGGAATAAACTGTCTCACTGTCTGTTTTTCTTTCTCTCCCTCTCTCTGATCTGTCTGTCTCTCTTTGTCTGCTTCTTTCTTTCTTTTTTCCTCTAATCATCTTTTCTCTCACTTTTTACTTTCTCTTTTTCTAATCAATTCCATCTCTTCCCTCTTTTTCCCCCTCATCTCGTTTTCCTGTCTTACTCTTTTATTCTGTCTTTCTCGCTCTCTCTCTCTGTCTCTCACTCACAGCATGCGGGTCTCCTGTGGCCGGCGGAGTGGTCCAAGTCGCGTCCTGTCCCTCGTTCCTCTCCTCCCCTGGACTCTCGTCTCGGTAGCGTGTCGCTAATTCCTCTGCGTGGTACTGAGAGTGAGATGAGGAACAGCGTAGCTGCTTTCTCCGCCGATCCCCTTGCCGTGAGTCTCTGAGCCAATCACACAGGCCTGTGGGTCATCACACAGCCATTCACAGAGCTGCTGTATCCTCCTAAGCCCTGCCCACTGTCATGCACTACATATAACAGTGAAGTGTAATAAAAGCAGTGATGAGTCACAGTGACCTCACACCATTTCCCAGAAGGCTGTGTGATTACCCATGAGCCCTTACTGCAGTGATTCACTGAGGAGAACACTCCACATGCAACGCTCTGTGGCAGAGGTTGTTAAGTGTTTATAACAGGACAGGATGTGAGTTTAAGTGTTTATAAAGGGAGAGAGTGTGAGATTATTTAGTGTTTATAAAGGGAGAGAGTGCGAGATTATTTAGTGTTTAGAACAGGAGAGTGTGAGATTATTTAGTGTTTATAACGAGAGAGTGTGAGAGATTATTTAGTGTTTATAACGAGAGAGTGTGTGAGATTATTTAGTGTTTATAACGAGAGAGTGTGAGATTATTTAGTGTTTAGAACAGGAGAGTGTGAGATTATTTAGTGTTTATAACGAGAGAGTGTGAGAGATTATTTAGTGTTTATAACGAGAGAGTGTGAGATTATTAAGTGTTTATAACGGGAGAGTGTGAGATTATTTAGTGTTTATAA
>CM075016.1:4758275-4784173 GCA_037576675.1 Pangasius sanitwongsei | reverse complement strand
AACTTTCAACAGGCTGTAGCTTGCACTTAATCATGTTATTAAAAATAACAGCCAAGCCTCCACCCCGTCGATTACTCCTCGAAAGACTTAAGTAGTTACAACCCCTTGGTAAAAGCTCAACAAAAGGGCTCGTATCAGTGTCATTTAACCAAGTTTCAGTAATAAAAAGAAAGTCCAACCCATGTGTTGTATAAAAGTCATTCAGGATAAATGTTTTATTAACAACCGAGCGTGCATTTATCAAAGCCATATGCACAGTGGTCGATACAATGGACCGATTGGAAGAAGAACCACTTAGCTTCGTTGACTCGGCTCGTCTCACAGGACGCAAGTTTGAGTACACCACACCTCCGCGTCTTGTCCCTCTCCATGTAGTCCAAGGCAATAGTGTTGATGTGTCAGGAAAAACATGTATCAGATAGGAAGGCCGCAACTCCGCCGCTGATCTAACTTCCCCGTTTAGGATCCCCAGCTTCTTACGTTTTACCAAAACTCCAGCCCGTGTGCCCCGTCTCCTGCGGCGTCTCTTCTTCCAGCACACGCAGCCAATTTCATGACAGGCTATCATTGGTGGCTGGAACGTGTATGACTGTAATTAAAGGTTGATTAACCGCCATTAAGAAATTGTTATCAGAGTTATGAGAACATCAATGCAGTAATGCCATCATCCTGATTTCTGCTTCTCTCAGTCCAAGATGGCGACAAAAACAGGTAATTAGTTTTACATGGGGAAGTAGTTCTGGGGTATCTTGGAGATTTTAGTCTGAATCTGTGAAGTCAATCATTTTTTATGAACTGTATTTAATCGTGGCATTGGACTGTATTTTCCCGCATACATGACACTGAATAAATGTAAACAGCAATTATTTTAAATGAACAGCATGATTATTTACTTATGTTTTGGAACAAAACAACAAACAAAAGGACATCTGAATATCTGAATGTGTGTGTGTGTGTGTGTGTGGCCCTTGTCAGTTCTTGTCAATGTGTGTGTGAAGCACCCTCGAGTGAAGGACAAAACAATTTAGCTTCTCAAATCATACGCATAACAACAGAACACAATAGGTAACCTCTATGTGTGTGTGTGTGTGTGTGTGTGTGTGATTTTAACACTGGCCTCCAGCCATTTTCGAGTTCAACACTTCACTGAATTTACAGAGAGAGAAATGGATGGAAGAGGATATGTAAAAGCCAGTGGAGCCTCGAAACAGACAAACACAAAAATAAAAGACAGGATTATGTGAAGTGTTTTGTTTCTGGATTTTATGCTTCATGCGGCAAAAGCTATTTACAGTTTTACACATCGAGCTCATGACACAGCACATTATGTTAATAAAGACTCTGCTATGTGTGTGTGTGTGTGTGTGTGTGTGTGTAAAACACCTCCTGTTCACCTGTTCACATGACTCACTAGTACAAGTACAAAGAAAAAACTAAAATCCACTTCCCCAAGTCAATATGAGCAAAACATAAACAGCAAATCTGCATATATAAAATGTACAGTGTACATGAAGTGTCCTGTGGTACTTTGCAAAAAGTACTATAAACGACGTGGTCATAAATATTATATAAAATGTGTCTACAGTTACACACACACACACACACATACACCGTGTGTAGCTACACACTACACAGCTATTAGAGGTGTGATGGAATACTAATGTGGAGTAGTTATAGAGAGGATAATGTGTTATAAAGCAGTTATGTTCAGGTTCAGCACTTTAGTAACATTAGTATGTTATTGTCACAGTTAGTCACAGTGTAAGATCTGACTATTACCTCACTCTTCACTTCTCAAAATACACATTAAAATGTACATTTCTGTCGATTAGCTGTTCATTATTTCACCTGATCGGGTTCTTTACTCCAGCAGTCATCATCACTGTAGTGTTGGTTGGATTGGAACAAATTCATTCATGACTCATTCACAGGAGCATTAACAGAAGAAATCTGGTGTTCATGAAAATCCTTTTAGCTAGAAAAACCTTCTTCTATGTTTCGCTCTGGAATTTGCATAAATTGTCTAATTTCAGGAATGGAAAGTACTCGTGTAATTGTACTGCTTATGTGTTAATTTGGCATATTTATACTTTATATTTACTTGAAATTGAATGCATGTACTCAACTGAATGCATGTACGTTAGTATTTACTTGAAAATGAATGCATGTACTCAGTTACATTTCCAAAAAAACCCCACCTTTTAACTCCTTATTTTTTAATTTAGACCTTCAAAGTGCTTGTTACAAATCTCAAAGTTCTCTTCTTCTCTCACCCAGCCAGTGACTGTATGCCATTATCCAGAGTGACTTACATTTATCTCATTTTTTATACAACTGAGTAGTTGAGGGTTAAGGGCCTTGCTCAAGGGCCCAGCAGTGGCAGCTTGGTGGTGCTGGGATTTGAACTCTCAACCTTCTGATCAGGAGGCCAACGTCTTAACCACTAAGCTACCACTGTGTTTACTACAGTCTTGCTAATTGTCTGCCTGTTTTGCCTTGTATCTCGTGTTTATCACTCAATCAGTGTTTATTTATAAAGCACATTTAAAAACAACCAAGGCTGACCAAGGTGCTGTACAAAGAATAAAACTACGAAAAATACAAAAAGTAAAACTACAAGAAAAACAAAACAGACAACAAAATAAAGCAAATACAATAGTAAAACCATGATCAAACTAATGTTCATGGAATATTGAAGGCCACATAAAATAAATATGTCTTTAGAGCAGACTTGACAACTGAAAGAGAAGGGGCTAATCTAATATGGAGAGGTGGACTGTTCCAGAGTCTCAGATCGGCGATCGCAAAGGCGTGATCACCTCGTGTTTTAAGTCTGGATCTAGGAACAGAAAGTAAGCCAATATCACAAGATCTCAGTGTTCTGGAGGGAGTGTACGGATGGAGCAAATTTGTCAGATACTGAGGGGCCAAATTGTTGATGGCTTTGTAAACATACAGTAGAATTTTAAAATTGATTCTATATTTAACAAGTAGCCAGTGCAATGCAATTAAGATAGGAGTAACAGGGTCATACTGGCGAGTCCCTGTAAGAAGTCTGGCAGCTGCGTTTTGTACAAGCTGTAAACGGGAAAGGGAAAACTGAGAGACACCATAATAAAGCGAGTTGCAGAAATCTAAACGAGATGTTACGAAAGCGTGAATCGCAGTTTGAAAGTTACTCTTAGATAAAAAGGGTTTTACTTTAAGCATGACTTTGCAACAGTACTAATCTGTTTATAAAATTTTAGGTTGTGATCAAACAGAACACGCAGGTTTCTAGCACAGTGAGTTTCATATGGAGCAAGAGAACCAAGGTCAAGGTCAACGATACAAGTTTCCTTAGACCCAAATATAATTATTTCAGTTTTATTCTCATTTAGGTTTAGGAAATTGTTTGAGAGCCATAGATTTCATTCTTTTAAACAGGCCAATATTGGTTGTAAGGCATTTATATCATTATGTTTTAAGGGAAGATAGATCTGAGTATCATCAGTGTATAGGTGAAAGGACACTCCTTTCTTGTTAAAAATGGAAGCCAAAGGGAGCATATACAGGAAAAATAACACTGGCCCAAGGATTGATCCCTGCGGGCCTCCACAATTAAGAGGCATGTTAGGGGAGGAGTGATGACCAATGCGAACACTGAAGTGAAGTGAAGTGACTTGTGGCCAAGTACGGTGACCCATACTCGGAATTTGTGCCCTGCATTTAACCCATCCAAGTGCACACACACAGTAGTGAACACACACACCCGGAGCAGCGGGCAGCCATTTTTAGCTGCGGCGCCCGGGGAGCAGTTGGGGGATCGGTGCCTTGCTCAAGGGTCTCACCTCAGTCGTGGTATTGAGGGTGGCAGAGAGCGCTGGTCATTCACTCCCCCCACTTACAATCCCTGCCGGACCTGAGACTCAAACCCACGACCTTTGGGTTCACCTTCGGGTTACAAGTCCGACTCTCGAACCATTAGGCCACGACTGCCACGACTGAACCACCTGTTAGTCAAATAGGAACAGAGCCACTGTAATACATTGCCCTGAAGGCCCACTGATATCTCCAGAAGGGTCAACAAGACCTCATGGTCAACCAAATCAAATGCAGCACTCAAATCTAATAAGACTATGGCCATTGATTTCCCAGAGGAAAGATATCGCTTGAGACTTTTAAAAGAGCAGATTCGGCACTGTGCAAAGCTTTTAAACCAGATTGAAATATTTCATGGATAGAATTTACAGTCAAATAAGATTGTAATTGAATCAGTACCACTTTCTCAAGAATCTTTGAGATAAACGGTAGATTAGAAATAGGACAAAAATTAGACAGAGACGAAGAATCAAAGTTTGGTTTTTTAAGATATGGTGTCACCCCAGCATGCCATAGGCAGTTAGGGAAGGAACCAGTAGAGATTTGTTGATGACCAATAACAAGCCAGGACCAACTGTGTTGATAATTTGTCTAAGGAAAAGAGGCGGAATAACATCCTGGGGACATAAAGTTGGCTTTAGGTGACCAACAATTTCCTTACATAAAACCAGATCAGTAGGCTCGAACTCAGACTCAAGTGGAGGAACATAGTGGAACATCTGGCAAAGTATATACAGAGTTAGACATCTGAGATCTTAAAGTTGTAATCTTAGCTACAAAAAACTTCCCAAAGTTTTCACAGAGAGAAATGGAGGGCTCAAAGAAGGAATGCACCGGAGGATTTAAAACCGAATTAATGGTAGAAAAAAGAACTTGAGGTTTATGACAATTGTTTGTGATAAGTTCAGAAAAGTGTTTGCATTTTGCAGCCTTAGCAGCTTTCTGAATCATGTTATAAGAGTTTCTCAAAATTTCATAAGAAATCTGCAGTCTGTCCTTTTTCCATTTGCGTTCGGCACGTCTACATGCCTGTCTATGGGAACGTGTAGTGTCAGTATGCCAGGGCACTGGCGCAGGCTTATGATTTTTGTACCTCAGGGGTGCGATGAAGTTCATAACGGCTGCACAGGTGGAATTAAAAAGATTAAGATGTTCATCGGCATCCAGGTTATGCAGACTGAAGTCCTATTGCAGGGAGTTACACTTCATGGTATGCTACAGAAAACTCTTCACTGGAGTGTTGAGTAAGAGTGTGAGTTAAGGATGGGATGGATTTAAGAGGGATGGTGAAGAGTACAGGCCTGTGGTCTGAAAAACTACTGCTTTCCATATCCAAAATAGAAAACCCATGGGCTAAAATCAAATCAAGGGTATGCATGTGACCAGATACCCACTGAACAAAGTCGAATGACTTAATCAAATTTAAAAATTCTACAGAATATGGTTTAGAAGCACAACAAATGTGAATGTTAAAATCACCCAACAACAATATTTTTTCATGCCTGGTAACTAAATCTCAGCAGTACAGCAAATTCACTTAAAAAGTCTGTATTTTGCTGAGGGGGACGACATATTAAAGCTATAACAATGGGGTTTATGTTTATGGTTCTGGTTTTCTCAGTTTTGGTTGCTTTCGTTTTGTACTTTAAAAATAAAATCTGCACTTGCATCTGTCTCCACTCGCAATTCGTGACACTGTGCAATTTACATTCTTTACATTTTATTTACATTTATTTTATTCACAGTTGAGTTCAAATTAACCAATTTCATCATTTGTGGTGACTAAATTCAGTTAAAACATTTACTTTTCATTACTTATTTATTTTTTTAACACTTGAGTATGTTTTCCAAGAGAAACTTTTTTACTTTCACCTGAGTACATTTGTAGCTGGATACTTTACTTCTGGTTTTTGTATGTTTCATTGTCAAGATTTTGTTGATGTTGTGTGTATGTGTTGTCATGTGTTCCACAGCCTTACTCATATCTGCCTGTTTTTGCCTTTGACTTTACGTTTATGGTTCTTGTTTCACTGTTTTGGTTGGTTGTGGTGCACTTTTTACAATAAAATCTGCGCTTGCATCTGCTGCCTCTACAAAATCCCTGACAATTAGTAAATCTAATGTTATGATGTGTTTAATTTTCGTGTGTCCTGTAAATGAGTAGCTGTAGTCGGATAGGACTATGTCCTGAATGCCAGGATTTTGGGTCGGTAATGATATGGTGGATTTTTCAAACTGTGAGTGGGAAAAAAACCCCAGCTCAGACGCTGTTAGCACTCCGTCATCGTCGTCATCAGGCTTCAGGCTAAAGTATAATCAGGAGCATTCAGATCACCGCCATCATCATTGACAGCTTTGAAGTAAGCACTTGCTCTTTCTCCAGGTTGATTACGATCGTTTCTGTCATTTTCCTGCGCTAGCATCAAAGGCTCATGAAAGTTTCATTTCATCTGTCCTCATTGGTTTGATCGATTCGTTCTGATTCTCTGATGTTGAAAGATTGTGCTTCTCTCGCTTCACCTTTAGACTGATTCAGGTCTTGTAGGTGTGACAAGGACAAAGCAAAAATAACATCATCTTTGATTTCATAATGACTTAATGAATTTTAGCTCTGTATGTTACCTACTAGAACATCAGCTACTTTAAAAAATGCTAGCATGTGTCGCATGTACTGTATATTAGCAGTAGCTCAAGATTTTAACACTGAGAAGCTCTTGCGAGTGACATGTCAGATTATAAACATAATATCTGAATGTAATTACAATTAATTAATGCTACATTATCTGACGTATAGAGAGGTCTTTGGTTTTTGTTTTTGTACCCCAGAACTTGACTTTGCATGTTTACATGTGTTTTTTTTGGAAAAAATGTTATTGTAGTTCAGGGAATGCAGAATTCTTTCTGGTATACTCAGGAACTCAGGATTCTATATTCTGTAGACTGCTTTTATTTTCTTTTTGTTAGCAATAAAGTATAACATTATTACAGAGAATGACTTATGATGAATGATACACTTTATATGTTTTATGTGTATCTGTGTGTGTATATGGACTTAGTGTAGTATATATCTAAAACATTATCTCAGACAAAATCCATTCCATGTCTCTCTGACAAATTCACCATCATACATTTACTCCTAATGCCTGCACCAACGCCTGCACCAGCGCTGCAATATTTTACAATTGTTTGCTTTTCCTTTTCATTAAGCATACATTTTAATAAGCATTTTTATGTTGTAGAAATCGCTCCCAGCTAAATGACAGAAGGAAAACTGTATGCAATTCCATGTCACAATTATTCATCTGCCAGACACTTCTATCCATGTTCCCCCCCCCCCCCCCCCCCACACAAATATAATATAAATATAATTAGACAGACTCACATACTCTCTAAAGGTTCAATCAATTTTACATATCGATTTAAAAAAGTGCTTTGAAAGATAAAACAGGCTGCGTATTCATCTAGTTCATGTTCTTGTAGATTTTAGATGGTAATTGGAGCCTTTGTGAAAGTTCCATCAGAACACAGTCTCAGCTTTCTAATCACATGCTAATTACACAAACACTGAACGACCCGTCATCCTTTAATTATCTGAACCTGCTTTGACCTTCTTCAGGTCTACTTGTTAAAGAAAACCTCATCTGTGTGCTCGACACGCTGTTTCTGTAATGTTGTGACAACCTCTTAACCCTCGACAGAAAAACACGTTAAAGTCTGATTTCATGAATTAGTCCTGCAACTAAAAGAAAACTCATTTGTGCTCCAAACTTACTGAATATTCTGAGCTTTTTCCCTTCAAGCTGATTTTCACAAAATACTTGAATTTTATCTCAGTAAAGAGAAGATGCACTAACCAGACACAGTAACGACAGCTCGGCATGTTTCAGCAGTAGAGCTATGGGTTCTGAGGAACACGAGCAGCGCTCAGGGCATCTCTTTACTCCAGTATATGAGCAGTATAAAGCTGCACACGAAAGTTCAGAAAAGTCCGAAAGAGACTAAAGGGAGGTGGAAAACTGTGGATCAGCAGACTTAACATGATAGAGAGAAGAGTTATTTTTCTTTCGAATTTTGTACATTTGTAGAGTTATAGTCTAGGACTGAAATGGAATTCATTGGGATTTTATGTTATGAATCTACACAAAATACCCCATAATATTGAACTGGTGGAAAAGAAAAATCTAAATAGCCTACAAAATTATTTCAAAATAAAAAATGTCAATACAATAAGTCATTGTGTTTCATGTCACTGTGAAACATTTCAATGAGTTGTTCTGGGATGAGACGTGGTTCTGGAGTCATACTGCTAGCTTGCTAATAAAGAATTAATTCATTAACACATTTTGTTAGTAGCTGAGTTTATGGCTCTGTGTTTATTACTCTATTTCACCCCCTAGTGGAATAACAGAGACTACTACACTAATTCAGGTCCACAAGACAATTCTAACTTAAAACACAGATTCTATATTCGTTTGTTGGCTCGGATTAGAGCCTTTATCAAGCAGTCCTGGTCCTGTATGCCTGACACGCCTGGGGAAGAGTGTGTGGTTCTGGAACCAGCCTGGACTTTAATCTGGCATAATTAGTGAATATGATGGAAATTATTATTATTATTATTATTATTATTATTATTATTATTATTATTATTACTATTTGAAATCATACTATCAGGATACAAAAGAATTAAAGTTAGGAATACTGTTTCCTGAAGTTTGGATGGCAATTGTTCACCATGTTGTGTGTTTTGTTTTCTCCTCTTCCTGCCGCAGTATAACCTCTGTAACTCCCGTACGTGCGGTTTTTAACAATATTCTTTCTTGCACTCAGCACTTTCTTGCCGAAAAACTCGCTTCTTATTCTTTTATTCTTCATATTCTGGAAACATTTGACAGTAAAGCAAACTTGAACTAGAACTTGAATTTTCTTTAAGGCGGAGTGACTTAGTTTTGAGGCAGATAAAAAAGTTTCAGTCAGTAGACAAAATAAATGGCAGATTTTTGAAAAAAAAAAAAAAAAAAGAACATTCCATACTGTGTGCTGTGTACATATGAAGTCAGTTCACTGTGTCGTTTTTAAGAAGAAGAAAGCAAACTTCAGTAAAAGCTTTAAGATCATATGAAATGTCCTTTTTTTTGGTGATTGATTGGCTGATTAAACACCAGATCCCAAGAAGTAGAAATAATAAACCACTTTCAGATGCAGGAGGTGTCTTGTCTGAACTCCAGTGCAAAGATTTGGACTTCAACACGATCACTGGTATCTCATCTGTGTATTTACATGATGAGCAGCGATCTGGGATTCTTCATTCAAACTATCTGTCTATCTGTCTGTCTGTCTCTCTCTCTCTATCTCATCCTGCAGGAGATACATTTAGCTAACTCTTATGAAGTCATGTCAGACAGCCGGTAGAGCTGTGTGTAATAAGACCAGCTGATGAAGTCCATGTGATTTGTGTGTGTGTGTGTGTGTGTGTGTGTGCGTGTGTATGTGTGAGAGTCCTCCTAGACTTCTGTAAAGACATCTGCAGTAGCTCAAAGCAGATTTGTGAAGTCAGATGACTTTATTTGCTGGAAGCCACTGGTGTGGAGAATTTACTTTGTGTGAGGGTCTGTTTGTGTATGTCTGTGTGTGTGTGTGTGTGCGTGTGTGTGTGTGCGTGTGCGTGTGTATGTGGATTAAGAGAGCATGCATAGCCATGTGAATTAAGACTCATTACATTTGAAACAGTTAAGCCTGTTCAATTATTACATTTAAGTAGCTCCAGTGTGTTATTACGTTTAAAAAGCTTTACTCGCTCAAATGCAAATGAAAATGAAGCTGTGAGAAAATTTTGAAACGTTTCTTCAGTAAATAGTCGACATTCAGGTTAAACTGAGTTCAGTTTCCCCCCCTTTTTTTTGTTTATACATCATTTTCCTGAAGAGCTTTAAAAGGTGAATCTGTTTCAGCTGCTAGATTTTATTGTGAGATTTGGACTGTGAGTGTGTTAAACAGTCTCATGAATCTACTGGTCACTGTAAAGTAACTGCGCTATAAAGAAATAAAGGTTCTTCAAGGGTTCTTTGCATTCTTTATTCTTCACTTCCTAAATAAAATGAATTCTCCTTGGAATTAAGTTTGGGATTTTCATACAATGATAACCCGTTCTAAAAATATTACAGTGTTACTGTATTAATCTACTGTTTACACACACACACACACACACACACTCACTCATGGTGAGTTTGTATTCTTATTAGGACATTTTGCAGGAGTTTGCATTTCTCTGTTGTGTTTGTTCCTCAGAAAAGATTCCAGAGATTAGGATCATCTCAGTTAGTCACTGTGTTGTTATAAGCTGTTATAAGCTGATATATAAGTGTTTGTGAGGCTATAAGGCACACTGAGGCAAAAATAAAATAATGGGAAATGTAGTTTAATCAGTGAGATAAGCATCTGATCATACACAGAGATTGACTGAGACAATCCTGAACTCTGGAATCTTTTCTCAAGAACAACCAGATAGTAGAGAAATGCAAACTTCTGCAAAAAATAATCCTAATAAGAGCACAAACTCAACACAAGGGTTTTAATTTTTCTTGTGTGTGGGGGTGTGTGTGTGTGTGTGTGTGTGTGTGTGTGTGTATGTGTGTGCTGGCATGAACACACACAACCTCATTAATCCCCTTTACTCTGCTTGTGGACGTGATGAGTCTCACCAGAATATTGCTTTTGGTGGGAAAAGATTTACAAGTTTTTACATAATCCTCTATTCTCTCTCCCTCTCTCTCTCTCTCTCTCTCTCTCTCTCTCTCTCACCACTTTATCTCATTTTCTGTGTGTTTGTGCGTGTGTATGTGTGTGTGTCTATATGTTCTGCAAAAAGGAATTTATGAGGGTCTGAGCCATACGCCAGCTGATGGGTGTCTGTTTGTGTGAATGTGTTAACATCGTCCAGGATTTACATTTAAAAGGTTTCATATGTGAGGGATGTGTGTGTGTGTGTGTTTTATCCGGTTTCTTCCTATCTTCCCCTCAGCTGCTGGTGGGTGTTCAGCCTGCAGTGTGCTAATAGCTTTCATATTTTATGTTCGATTTTTTCCTCACTGTGTGTGTGTGTGTATGTGTGTGTGTGTGTGGAGCACTGGTAGAAAGTCTCGGCTGTGTTCTGACCTCTATTATTGTCTGTGCATTAGTGAGACAGACAGCCAGAGAAATCTGATATGATCACACACACACACTCTACAAGTGGATGACAGGCAGCACTATCTAATATGATCCCACTAATTCCTACACTTCACTAAGAATCAATATCAACCCTGCCTTCCATCTGGCTCTCAGCAAACTGCCAACACACACACACACACACACACACACATACACACCTTACATATGATGCCTTTAATGCAAAGATCCTGTTCACTGTTAATGCATGTACACACACACACACGTCAGCTGGTGTATGGCTAAGATCCTCATAAACTCCTATCTCTAGAACACACACACACACACACACACACACATGCATTATGGGGGCCAAACAGGAAATAATTATTTGAAATCTGAATATATAAATGTAAATCTGAATATATAGTTATATCTCTGAATATATAAATGTATAAATATATATTGTATTTATATATTCAGAATTTATAAAAATACATTCGATTTACATTTATATATTCAGAGTTATAACTATATATATTCGGATTTCATATAATTATTTCCTGTTTGGCCCTTCATTATATATGTGGCCCGGAGCAGAAATTTGTCAGGGGGCCCACAAATCGTAGCAGTGCCCCTGTTCATCGCTCTTGGTTAATATTTTAGTGAATTTGCTTAATTTAACCAAACAGTTTTTGGCGGACAGCACAGCCTGTGTGAGAGTCTCAGACACAGCGCTAACAGACACTCAGAGACGGCGGTGTGTCTCCGCAGATTTTTACGGCAGATTCAAGTACACTGTGTTTTATTGGGATGAAAGATTAAGGCTCATTGTCATTCATTACACATCATTTTAAGCCCTGCCCAGACGCTCTGAGTCTCTGGAGGTGAATGGAGTGTGGGTGGGTGAGTTTTGTGCAAAAAAAAACAAAAAAACATCTCAACATTTATTTGACAGTGTGCTATTTGTTTGTGCTGCCTGGACTCATGGCTTCTTCATATGGTGATTGGTAGAGCTCTCAAAGGGGCGGAACCTACTAACCAACTGCCAATCACTGAAATGGTAATGAACATGATTGACAATAGAGGTTGGTTTGAGATGTTTTTTTTGTGTAAAACTCATCCACCTACACTCCATCGTTATCTTGGTGCGGTAACATTAACTCGCTGGGTTTATTACTAGCCTTTGATTATCTGGAGTGTCCCGTTTCTGTTAGAAAGCCCACTGAAAAAAAAAAGATATATTGAATATAGTCAGATTTATCAAGTATTTAGACATTTTTTACTTATTTCAAGCTTGAAATGAACTCATTCTGTTGGCATTTTTTCTCAAAATGACCTGCCAATAAAAGAAAAACATTTAAAGCTTAAAGGCCAGTGTGTGTGCGGGCTTTCATTCCAGCTAAATTAGAGGCACTCTTGATAGTTGATTGGAGACGAAGGTGAACTGATGAAACAGGTGGAATCAGGTGTGACTCCTGCCAGGTTGGAAGGAAAGCCTGCACCCACACTGGCCCTCTGTGAATAAGACTGAAGACCCCTGATCTACACAGATGATGAATAATCTTAGATCTGATCTATAATAATCTCATAATAAGAAATATTAGCTACATTTTCCCATAGTGAAGATATTTTCACTTGGTAGGGTCATTTTTTTTCTGTGTGCATTCTGAGCTCAGGGATGTGGAGGTGATGAAGTGCTGGACGTTTTACTGCAGGAAGAGAAAAAGAAGCAGATCTGATTTTATAGGATAGAGGAACTGTCATAAATGGATTTTATTTCATAAAGTTATCAATACTGATGATTGTGCCTTAAATAATTAAATTAAACAACAAATTCAACAAATTCATCATCATCGCTTCTCCTGCTGTATGACATCCAGCCAAAATGCATGCAATTTAATTATATAGATCACGTGGTGGCGGTTTTGTTTTATTTTTAGCATGTTTCCTCACACCCCCCTGGGTGTGAATTCTTAACTACACCACTGTTATATCACATCACTCAGCCCCACACTGATGCGCTGAAATCATTTTCATTCTTTTGTAAAGTGTAAGTGTGGGGTCTGACATGAGGTAGGACACGAGTGCTGATTTTTTTGCCAGTAAAAACTCAAACTCAGCAGTCAGCAGTCCCAGTCAAATCACACGGGAAAAAAAACACAAAGCAGAGGATCAGGGTGAAAATCCAACATTATAGAAAAAAAACAGTATTCTGCAGAACATGCAAAAAAAAAAAAAAAAATAGAGCTTAGAGAACATACAGCAAAATGCAATGCTAGGAGAGCAAACTAGCTAATGTGTTTATAGTTTATATACAAGTCCCTGATTAGTGTGAAGTGTGTGATTACGGAACAGAGCCAGGAGTCAGCGACAAATAAGAGGTATGCAACGAGCACAATAAAATATGATATTGAGGTTGATATTACTATATAATATACACAAAATATAATACACATACACGCCAACTCCAAAGTTATGCAATGCACAGAATTTAGTGTTTTTTTCCTGCTCATTTTTAGATTTACAGAATTAACGGATTAAAAAAACGTACAAATCATGTATGTTCGATATTGTGAAGTTTTCTGTAAGGAGATGTTTATGTAACATTTATGGAAGGAGTCTCCAGTGTCAGCGCTTTGTAACAGTCAGAGGTAAAGCTGTAACTTTAGGTTTTCCGACGTCTTCAGGACAGAGGAGTTTACACTTCGTGGTTTCTCAAGAACATGACAAGCTGCATTTTTTGGTCTTATTAACTTCACGAGAGAGAAAAAAAGAGAGGCTGGTGAGGGAACGACTGTTTATAGCTGCTATAACATAAGTGACAACAGCGTTACTTTCACTAAATGTAAGTATTACATTAAATGATAAAAAGAATGACATTCTTTAATAAAAAATAATTTGTAATTGTTGGTAAATTGCTGTGGTGTAAGAGGACTAAAACATTTGAGAATGTGCTGTTATAGGAAAATCATCAGCTTCAGGGTGATAACAGTAATTCCACTTCATCACGCCACTGTGGCTTTGATTATTTAACTATTACAGCACCACGCACACTGTGTTTATTACTTGTGTATATATCAGTGTGAGAGAACAGCTGAGTGTAACATCACCACATGTTAAATAATTTAGTCTGATATTTGGTTTGGTTTTGAATACTCTGTATACATTACATTGCAATATCTCAAAAAGCAAAACCAACAGAAACAAACAATATAGGTTCTTATTTTTTATTTCTATTAGACATGGTTTAATTTGGGGAGAGAGAGAGAGAGAGAGAGAGAGAGAGATGAGAGTAAAAATGAAAACTAGACACTGATTTTGGTTCTTAAACTCATCTCTAATGATGCATTTGTTTAAGACTGTGAGCAGGATGGCGGTGTGATGACCAGCTGAAGAAATGGAGTTTCAAACTGTCATCCAAAGGCCACTTACCAGCTCTTCTGCTTTTTGAGTGCAGCTGGGAAAGACCTCTGACCTGTACTTGTGTGTTCTCTCTCTTTGTGTGCTTAATTGCAGGAATGAGAGCAGGGCTGCTTCTCGCTTCTCCCTGTTCAACACAAGCCGTGCAATTACAGGTCACAACCTCAGAGTGTTTACTTGTTCTTTCTCTTCTTCTTTTTCACAGTGTCTCTCACTCGGTCTCTCACTCTCACTGTCATACATAATTCCCTCATTCCCAATCTTGCTGGCTGTGTTTTTCATCTGTGTAAGATCTCATCTGTTTTTCTCTCCATCTGTTTTTTCAGTTCTCCATTATTTTTGTCGAGCTTGATTCACCATCCTGTTAATTTTCCCTGGAAACTCAGTTCCCTATAACATGCCCGTGCTGATCATGCTATGCATGTGCATATGGTGTTTGAGTGTGTTTGTGTGTGTGTGTGTGTGTGAGAGAGTAGGCTGGCCAATCTCTAAGGTGAAATAGCCAGGTGAAAAAAGAGAAACTATAACAGTGTGATTTTGTCACTTGACCTCTATTGAAACTGGAGAAAAAAAAAGAGTGCTGAGTTTTCGACTGGCTCCTGATGGTTTTAATGTGTTTCTGTAATGGTAGTTTAATGAAATGTGCTGTTCGTATTGGTTCATGATGGCTGAGGCTGATCATCTACATGTGAAAAGATCCTATAGGTTTCTGGTGGTGTTGAAAGTCCCTAACAGAAACCAATACTCTGAAACACCAAATCCAAAATATATTTGTGGACAACTTTTTCACCTCATTCCTAGAAATAATTCTTTCTATTTTTGTTATGTAACTGTGCTAGCTCATCCAAGTTCAAAAACTGAATGTTAACCAATAATCTTGCACATAACTAGTGAATGTTTTAATGACCTAAAGGTTTAAAGTTCACTGGACGTCGGCTAATCTCACAGATGCGAGGGATCTGACAAACAAATCCGTTCAGCATGATGAAATCCAAAAACCAAATACAAACTATTGAATAACAGCTTTTTGAATGGGAGGAAATTATTAGTCTGTTTGAGTCTGAATCAGAGTGAAATTGATTCTTTTGATTCATGTGCTATTTGGTTAGGGCTGAACATGTCCATGTAAAACTCTTTCATTCACTGGTGAGTACTAGCAACAGAACGCAAAAGAGTTGACGCTAAATAAATGATCAGATAATTATAAACTATTAACTACACCATACAGCCAAAAGTATGTGCACCCCTGACCATCACACTCATAAGTGCTTCTTTCCCAAACTGTTGCCACAATGTTGGAAACACACAATTGTCTAGAATGTCTTTGTAGGCCGTAGCATTACAATTTCCCTTTAGTGGAACTATGATGCCCAAACCTGTTCCAGCATGACAATGCCCCTATGCAGAAAGCAAGCTCCATGAAGACTTGGAGTGGAAATACCCGAGTGTCCTACACAAAACCCTGACCTCAACCCCACTGAATAACTTTGGAGCACCGACTGTACCTCAGGCCTCCTGTGGGAACTTTCCAAAAGATTTGTTGTAATTTCAATCCTTGTTTTCTTCATTTAAAGTCCCATAAAACTTAGTTTGCAATGTATGTACACTTCCTTTTCTGCTACACATTTGAGGGTTTGTAGCTGAAGCACAAGTGAAGATGACTGATATCTTGGCAAAAATCTACAGGACCCAGTCTAATTAATGTCGCAAGGAGGAGAACACACCAGGCTACTGTTCAAACTCACTAAACACTGTGTATGTTGCCAAGAAGCAACTGATGCGTGTAATTTGAATACAATGAAGTGAGACACAGGAAAGCAGTCAGGGAGGAGATGAGGAGAAGAACCGATGATTATCATGCAATATGCAACTGATAGAAACCTCCAGGTGAAGAGCAGGTGCTGGATTAATGTCATGTGATGATTGGTTACTAATCATATGCACTAGAATGCATTAGTTTCCTCACTATGAGAACATCTAAACCAGACGGGTTCTCCAATTTAGTGTAGGTTCTCATGTTAAACCCAAATGAGCATTTTGACAGGATAATAACTAGCAGAACAAATATAATAACTGCAGCAAAATAAAAACTGGTTATGCTTCATGGAGACTCCTTTGAAAACCAATCCTTGAAGGAAACAGATGCTGAAGAAAAATTCAACCTTCTAGTACAGCAGGTGGTAATGTTTATTGTTTCAGCAGAATCATTTACAGTTCCCAATGTCACAGTGAGAACATCAATCTTAGCAGCTCTTGTAATAGCAACAGATGATTGGTTTCAAGTCTCAATTCTGAAGATCCCACTCTAACACCTGGCTCGGGTTGTGAAGGGCTCTGCAATAACTCCACCACATGAAGCAGTTACGCGTTAGAACAAGAGAACGTGCAGTGTATTGGTTCTCAGGGACTAGGACTGGGAATCACTGTCAGGTTTTACACTGTGTTAGATCTTCCGATTAATTTAATCCTGACACTTTTTTTTAACCTCCTAGTGAGTTGTAACAGGTTAACAATTACAATTACAATTACAAAGCCGTCTGCTGAACTCACAGGCAGTACTCAAGTCAGAATACGATACACAAAAGTGAATCATTTTTCTACATAATCTTCATTTCGTTCGCGTGATCCACCACTTAACAAGTTTTTTTCTCTAGAAAAACACTAGTGCAAGCAGGATTTCCAGTTTAGGCCATGCCCACTTCCAATCCAAATACAGGTGCACACACAGGTACAGATACAGATAGAGTCATTACATTACGCCCCTACACCCCTACTAGACAGATCACCTGACTTGTACCGCATGTCTCATTACGTCAGGAATAACCAGCATGATCTCGTAAAGTCGACTGATTTACTGCCAGTCCTGGAACAGCAGGATCAGACTTATCAGAACGGACATAGCGACGCCTCCTTCACAAACAAACAGATCTGTGTGTGTGCGTATGTGTGTGAGTGTGTATGTCCAGCTGGGCTGTCTCGTTTGATAATGGCATACAATTCTGTGTTTGTTGTGTGTGTGTGTGTGTGAGCTTGAGCTTAATGAGGCATTAATAATCATAAAACTTTTCATGGAGGGCTAATTTAATTTAATTCATGCTCTTTAGCTTATTTATTGGACAAGCTACAGGATTTAGTTGCATATCAGAGGCAATATTACACCCTGATCATCGAGCATTTAACAAGGGCAATAATAAATCTGGATCCTTAACTGTGCCTCGATGTCTCAAACACACACCCCTGTCACTGCTGAGCATCAAGCTTCCTTTTGTCTGATACCAGTGCTTTTACTTTTTAAGGAAGGAATAATACACTTCAGGCTGTGCTGTTATAGGAAAATAACAGCATGCACCTCAGTGTTTTATTCCTCTTATAACACAGCAATTTGCCAACAACTAAAATTTTTTTATTCACCAAAGAACATGTCAGTTTTTATCCATTTAAAGTTACATTTAATGTTGAAGAACATTATTGAAACAAGTTCCTCTTCTCACTTACATTTAAGCAGCTATAAACAGTCATTCCTTCATCAGCTCTCGTTTTCTCTCTCTTTTTTCTCCCGCTTGAAGTTAATGCTTATTTAAAAAAAACAATGCAACTTGTCATATTACTGAGAAACTGCAAAGCGTAAACTCCTCTGTCTTGAAGATATTGGAAAACTCCCTCCATAAATGTTATATAAACATCTCCTTACAGAAAACTTCACCAAGATGTCAAGATGGGTAGGCCTGGGTGTTATGACAGGGCAGGCTGGAGTTGGGTGGGGAAACATGGGGTATGACAGGGCAGGGTAGGGATTGGCAGGGCTGGGTGGGGAGTGGTTGGTCAGGGTGGAGAAGGGCGGTGCTAGGTGGAGACAGGTAGGTCAGAATTGGATGGAGCAGGGTAGGGCAGAGCAGGGGGACTGGCGAGGCAGGGTGGAGAAGGGTGGGGCAGGATGGAGATGAGCGAGGCAGGGTGGTACAGAGCAGGGATCGAGAATGTCCTGTTTAATGAGGGCTGAAATCTTTTTTCCACTTTAACATTGTCCACCTCACGCCTGGTAACACAAACACAGCAAATAAACACGAAGCCACTTTTACCCGAGCTCTGCATGAAGCGCTTCTGAGTGTCGAGAGCAATGTTTGAGCTGCTGGGCACAATTACCTGAACTGTTACACAGCCACAACAGCACTTAGCTTTAGCCACTGGTTATCCATCACAGCTGGTAAGTGAATCTCTACTGCATTATACACACTGCACTAGAGCTGAATATGAGGTTGTGGATGAAAACATCACACTTTTTCACATCTCAGCCTTATCCATGGACGAAAACATCACACTTTTTCACATCTCATCCTTATCAAGGGACCGACCTTCACATCTTACTCACTTGTTTCCTTCCACTTTTCCTGGTGAGGGTCACAGTGATGGAAATGAGGTTCCTCTACAGGGTTGCTGGAATTACTCTTGGTGATAGGGTTGAGGAGCTTGACGATCTGGGAGAGCCTTGGAGTAAATCTGCTGTTTCTCCTGTTCGAGAGGAGCCAGGTGAGGTGGTTTGGGCATACGGACGCCCCCTGGTCGGCTCCTGATAGAGCTTTATCAGGCTCAGGACCTGCAGAAGAGATCATATCTCACAGTTGGCTTGGGCATCCTGCAAGAAGAGCTGGAATCTGTGGCTGGAGATAGAGAAGTCTAGACTGAACTTCTCAGCTTGTTGCCACCTTTCTACTTCAGCCAAGCAAAAATACTGTTTTTTTTTCCCTTTAGGAGTTTATTCACATTTTCAAAATATCCACAATAAAAGTGGACACTTAGTGTCTGCTATATTTAATTTGATATCTTGTGACTTACTCTCTACTGCTGTGGATAAATACCCTAAAGATCTGCACTTCCCAGTTTATTTCAGTTTATTTCTCTGCTGTTCTTCAGTCTTTAATCTCACATGGATTCTGTGTATTTGTGTCCAAGAGCTACAGCTAATCATAAAGACTGTCCTGTACTCATCCCAGGACTTCACGTTTGGTCCAAATTCTTGAGTCCAGACTCAGGACTGACTCTAGGCTTGTTTGGGTTTTACATTAACAATTCCTTCCAAACGGTGGATCGACTGTGTAATTCACTTCACTTCTGTGCACACAGGTTTGTAAACTGGCATTAGGTTCATCTGTTTTTATTCTCTTCCTTTGGTACCAGTATTATTCAGCTATTCTGGATGCAGCAATACATGGAGCCAGACTCGTATAAGAAGATTTTTAGCTGCACAGGCCGATACAACGCTCTCTGTGCAAACTCTCACACCACAAATCTGAGCTGGGATCAGTTTTTGGACCGCGCCTGCGTTTGAAAACAGCTTTCACATTTCAGCAAACGTACTTCTTAAAAATCAGAAGCCTAATTACAAATCTTTAAAATGCTGATCTGTAAATTAGACCCTGTGTCTAATTTACCTTTATTTTGTTCATATGTGATCTAAATTGAAATCCAGATTTCTGTAAAGCTGCTTATTGGTAAAAGGACTGTGGAAATTAAAAAAACAATCTGTCGGGTTTATATTCAGTACTCTGTAATGGGAAACTGAAATGACACTCTTGATATTATGTGTCTTTGCATAAACGTGGTCATTTTCCTGGGTTCTTATGTTAACTTCTGATGAAATCAGCTGCAGGTCTGATGCACTGAGTCAGAAGTTGTGAGTTGTGTCAGAAGGCGGGTCATGTCCTAACAGTGAGGCCAGAGTGCAGAGATTAAGCACAGAGTGCACTCCTGTCTTATTGATTTCAGCTGAAGTGATAAATGAGTCAAAACAACAGCAGTGCATGAGCACAGCAGGACAAGCAGACATACACACTCATACTCATCCATCCATCCATCCGTCTTCAACTACAGAGGAACAGCGCACAGATCGGTTACACAGAGACAGAGAGGGAGGGGGAGACAGAGAGAGAGAGAGAGAGAGAGAGAGAGAGAGGGAGGGCAGGAGAGGCTGTTCCTCTTCTTTTAAGCCTTTACAGCTTCCATCCACCTCCTCGAGCTCGAGACTACCAGAGACGCTCGCTTGTTCTCTCTCTCTCTCTCTCTCTCTCTCTCTCTCTATCTGCACGAGCGCCGCGATGCGCGATGGGTCAGGCGTGCGGACACGCGCTGCTCTGCCGTAGTCATCAGCACCAGCCGGCGTCTGAGATGTAAGTGTGTGTGTGTGTATGTGTGTCTGTGTGTCAGAGAGAGAGAGAGAGTGTGGGTGTGGGTGTGTGTGAGACCGGCTCGCGCGGATCCCCCCCCACCCCGTCACCCAGTCTAGTCTGCTTCCACGGTCTGTTTTTTGCTTGCCCTTGGGTTGTGCGCGTGCTCTGGCGCCGGTATGCCTCGCGGCGTTTGTGTGCCTCATCATCAGCTCGCGCCAAACTTGTTTATGTTTTTGTTAACGGCAGGAGTGCACGTGCTGATCTAACGGCGTTACGAGCTCGCGAACTGTGAGTCGGCAACTTCACTAGCCTCGTGTCTTTTGATGTTGCACGCGCGCGTCTCTCTCTCGCGCTCTCTCTCTCTCTCTTTGTGTGTGTGTGTGTGTGTGTGTGAGAGAGAGAGAGAGAGAGAGAGAGATATATTCAGTCTGGTAGTTATTATTTAGGAGAGGTCTAACGCCCAAGGGCTGAAATCATCAAACATGATCAAATGCAAACCTGTTCTGTGTGTTTGAAGTGTCTTCCAGGGTGTGTGTGTGTGTGTGTGTGTGTTTATTGAACTATTCAGTGAACACAGGTGATTCATCACTGCACTTCTTAATCTGACTGTTATGGCTGATATCATCATCGTGCACTGTAGATAAATACTTGATTGATACTGATTTAATAAAGAACTGATTCTTCTCTGATACTGAACTGATTCTTCTCTGATACTGAACTGATTCTTCTCTGATACTGAACTGATTCTGCTCTGATACTGAACTGATTCTTCTCTGATACTGAACTGATTCTGCTCTGATACTGAACTGATTCTTCTCTGATACTGAATTGATTATGCTCTGATGCTGAACTGATTCTGAGTGACTCCGTAAGCTTCATGTGTGATTCTGGTATGCTTCAAGACTATTTGTGAATCAAGATCGTGTCAGTCAACATCGCACTCATAAACATCACAGAAAGAAATGCAGTGGATTAGACTGGAAAATATGTCAAATCCGATCAATACAGATCCAATGTTTCAGGCCAGTATTACACGTGCTATAATGGCTTGTAGAGTGGTGCTTACTATAGTGGTGCTATAGTAAGTTTGTAACAAAAACAGGACAAATTTAAACCTAGCTGGAGATCTAAGTATAGTATATGCATAAACAAACAAACAAACAAAAAAATTCAGAAAAAGTAATACAATAATACAGCAATACAATGCTAGTCAGTGCAAAAGTAAGAGTACTTTGTGCTTTTCTATTCAGATTTACAAGATAGTCAAAAATATATTTAGACAGTCAGAAATGAATAAACATTTATCATTATTATTATTATTATTATTATTATTATTATTACTATTATTAATGGAACAGGATCATCACTGAGGATGAGTTATTAGCATCATCATCGTTTCTGTCTCTGTCTCAGGTATCTTTGCTCACATTCCCTGTTTTTCCCTCTGTGTCTGTTTATTTCATTTCACTGTGAGTCTTGTGATGATGCTCATGTGAAACACGACCTTCCTTCTGTCTCAGCATGTTATTAATTAAATACAATCAATCATATGGGATTAAATGCAATCACTCTAAATTACACTCAATCTCCCGAGACTCGCCGCTCGTCCTCTCTCTGTGTTTTGTTCTGACTTCTGCTGTTATATTTCATGATTATTTTCATAAACTATTCTCAGGATTTGGAACAGCACTCAGTAAATGAAATGTCTTATTATAATTATTAAAATGGATGTTTATTTCCTCTAGATTTCTGTGTCAGATGAGGGTGACGCTCATCCAGATGCCTTCAGGATTTAGAAGAATGTTGTTTTAGCTCATTAGCAAATTAAAAAAAATAAGATTGCTTCCATCCACTGCTGTGTGGATGATCAATAAATTGACACTGATCAATAAATCCTGTGAATAAGTAACTCAGAAACAAGGCGCTAATGATAAATAAATCATTTTTAAAGCCTTCTCTGTTTAAAAGGCTTCCACTAGTCGTGCTCGTCTCAATGAGCTGAAGCAGTAAGGTAGTTAATAAAACCGAAGATCGAAAACCAGGTCACGGGGAAGAATTTCAAGGATTTCAAGGAGAATTGTAACTTTTCAAGCTTTACACACAGTAAAATGTCCTGGATGCAGCTGTCACATGTTGGAAAGGAGATGTGCTTCCGTTTAAGAGGAAGGTATTCAATATTCAGTAAGTTTAGAGGATCACAATGACTTCTAACTAAAATGAATATCCTCAAACATCCGCTAATCCTGATCTGAATTATTTATTTATTATTGTAGTATATTTTATTATTTCTGCAGTAACACCGTGTGCAACTTCTCTCAACATCATTCTTTATTCAGTGGCCGAAGTCTTACACTCGAAGATAAACGAGACTGTCAGTTTGTGTGTAACTGCTTATATGAAACTGAATTAGCATAAAGTGGTTGTTAGCCTGTTAGCCTGCAACCAATCCTCCATAACGTCCACAATCTTACCTGTGATTATTGTTTGTGAAGCTTTCAGTAAAGATGTGTGTAAATGTTTTCGTGGTCAAACCGAACTAAAAATTCCTGTCAGATTTACAAACATTTCTGATTTTCTTGGTACAATCGTCCTGTTAAAGCTCGTTACAGCTGGAATTAATGTAGCTGAAATTAACCTGTAATTAACAAATTAATGAGGCCCAGTGTGTGTGTGTGTGTGTGTGTGTGTGTGTGTGCGATTGCTTTTTTCAGAAATCAGGTTCCCATCAGGCTTTAGTTCATGTTCCTTTATACATGTAAGGTGAGCACAGGAGCTTATCAAAATAAAATAAAAAAACATTCTCAGACAGAAGCATGTCTGGATCAGCCTGATTTCTCACAACTTTCAAACTATAATAAGATTTCGTTGCATATGAATGACATCGTAATAACACCAGGGGCTGTGTGAGGATCAGCTGGGTTCACGTTGTGAAGTTGTGCGGTTGTGAAGTTGTGCAGTTGTGCAGTTGTGCAATACTGTTTCAATCAGTAACATCACTGAAGTAAAATAACATGCTGCTGCAGATCTTTGTGAGATGTGTGTTATAATGAACAGCTTGTTGTTGTTGTTCCCCAGTACTGATGTGCCTGTTTGATTTTGTGTGTGTGTGTGTGTATGTGTGTGTGTGTTTGTGTGATGATGCCCTGAAGCTCTCACTGTTTCATAAATGCAGTAGAGGTCAGTTCTCTGAGCCTGAGGACATGATTACTCTCTCTCTCTCTCTCTCTCTCTCTCTCACTGAACGTGTAGTTGTGATCAGAAGGAGACAGGAAGCGGGGTACTGAAGGTGCTACAGCCCCGACTTTCAGGATTCATTTAACTGCAAATGCAGCTGCAAAACTAACATAATATTATTATAACGATGAATAAAAATAGGCTAAAAAACTTGAGATTTTTGAATATTTTTTGACTTTGCATGTCAGAGATAGTATTCCTCTTAAACCATAGTGTTTTTGCAAATGATTACAATTTCTTTTTACTTAAGCGACACATCTTGCTTTTTAATTGTTTATAGTTTCATTTGACGAACAGAATGTCTGCATGACGGCTTCAGTTTGTGTACGCTGCATTTTTTTTGTTTTCTTATTAACTTCAGGAGAAGCTGGTGAGGGAATGACTGTTTATAGCTGCTATAACAATTTGCTGATAAACAACAAAGCACCGACACTTGAGACTCCTTCCATGTTAAATAAATGTCTCCGTACAGAAAACTTAAATGATTTTTTAAAGTCTGTTTATGTGGCGCATCCTCTGTAGAGGTCCCTGTGAAAGAGAATAAATAAAGGGTTGGGGTTAGGGGTTAGGTCAAAGTAAACTGGGAGGGGAATTAATTGTAGAAAAAAGTAAGAAGTATTAATAAAAACTGATACTACACACTTTTATGATAAAATAGCTTAGAACTAATAGGACCACACATAGTGCCCACCATCTACCAAAAATATATTTTTTTAACAAAGAAAGAAAATCAAAGTGCTCACCATGTAAGTGCTAGGGTTGGGGTTAGGGTTGGAGTTATGTTGGTGTTAGGGTTAGGGCTAGGGTTGTGGTTAGAGTTGGGGTTAGGGTTGGGGTTAGGGTTGAGGTTAGAGTTAGGGTTGGGGTTAGGGTTGAGGTTAGGGATAGGGTTGGGGTTAGGGTTGAAATCTTTTCTTGTCTGAGTATATATCCTTTAATGCACAGGCACTAATAATAATAATAATAATAATAATAATAATAATAATAATAATAATCAAAACCTAAAATACACCAAGCATATAACCAAGGTTAAGTAAAAAATGTGGGAGGAAAACTCCAAAAATAAAAGGGGGAAACAGTAATTAATACCAGCAATAACTAATAATACTAATAACTAATAAAATATTAATAACTAATAAAACTAATATTAATAAAAATAATGGTAAAATGAACTAAATTAACCCAAAGAAATAATTATCTAAGAGCTTTATGAATATCATAAATAAGTAAAAGTCCAATGAAATCTACACCCCAATCTATTATACTAGATCTATTCTGGGATCAGGGGTTGAAAACTGTGTTATCATCCTCATTAGGTTATTCAGCATTCCGATGAGCCATTATCTGGCTGGAGGTTCAGGTTACAGGCTAGGAATTAGTCTTAAAGGTTGGGTTTAAGGTTAGGGTACATGTAAATGTGGAGGTAGGGTTTTAGGGTTGGGGTTAGAGGTTAAGAATAGAGGTTAGGATTAGGGTAACAGGGAGAGAGGGTTAGAGTTAGTGTTAGGGTTAGAGTCAAGGTGCATCGGAAGGGGTTAGCGTTGAATTAAGGTTTAGGTTAGGGTCAAGTTAAATAGGGAGTGGGGTTAGAGATAGGTTAGGGTTAGGATTAAGATTAGAGTTGGGGTTTGGGTTAGCATTGGGGTTGGGGTTAGGATTAGGGTTGGGGTTAAGATTAGGGTTGGGGTTAGCATTAGGGTTGGGGTTGGGGTTAGCATTAGGGTTGGGGTTAAGATCATGGTTGGGGTTAGGGTTGGGGTTGGGTTTAGGGTTGAGGTTAGGGTTAGTGTTGGGGTTAGGATTGAGGTTAGGTTTAGGGTTGGGTTATGGTTGGGGTTAGGGTTGGGACTCTGGTTAGGGTTAGGGTTGAGGTTAGGGTTAGGGTTAGGGTTGGGACTCTGGTTAGGGTTAGGGTTGAGGTTAGGGTTAATGCTGGGTTTAGGGTTAGGGTTGAGGTTAGAGTTACGGTTGGGTTATCGTTGGGGTTAGGGTTGATGTTAGGGTTAGGGCTAGGGTTGTGGTTAGGGTTGGGGTTAGGGTTGAGGTTAGGGTTGGTGTTAGGTTTAGGGTTGT
>CM075016.1:4712334-4743284 GCA_037576675.1 Pangasius sanitwongsei | reverse complement strand
CACGACTGGTTTTCAACCTTCCTAAGTTCTCCCACACCACCCCATTGCTGCGCTCCCTCCACTGGCTTCCTGTAGCTTCCCGCATCAGATTTAAAACACTAATGCTCACCAGATTTAAAACACTAATGCTAATTAGCAACATTGTTATAGACAGAAATGATTCATTTCTGATATTAATTACAAGTTAATTACAAGTTGTTTGATGAGCCTGATATCTTTGTATGAGAGCTGTGGCTCAAAAAAGCGTTCAGATGTTCTTTGAGCGTGATGATCAGTGAGCATGTTAATCACTCTCACTAATCGCTCATGCTAATCTGATGGGTGGTCCGACAAATTCTTCAGTTGTCAGTTCACTACAAGTCCTTTCAAATCCTTCACAGGACAGTTTTGTTAACAACAGATAATTTCTTGCAGGACAACTGAAAACCCGTTTAATGAATGACGTTTATCAATTTATTAATCAATTAACATATTAATTAGCGCACATCATTGTTGAGTGTTGAGTGAGCATCACTGAACTCAATCCTCAGTTTCATAACCAATCACAAGCTAACAGCATCACGTACGACCAGGTTTCTCCTCAACTTTCAAACGAATTAGAGCAATTTCCCAGATGTGATATGAGCATGGTAATCAGTGGACATGCTAATCAATGGGCATGCTAATCAGTCGTGCAGATTGTTAGGAGTGTTCCACAAGCTGCTGGATGATTCTGCTTTATTCTGTTCTGCTTTTTTTTTTTTTTAGATTTTTTTTAGTTAATTGTTATTTCTCATAACTCGTAATGACGTAAATCAATTGGTCTGCTAGTCAGCGTTTAGCTAATATGTTAACAAACTTGCTATAAAATGAGATTCTTTAATCTCATCCTAACTGACTGATATTTAAACAATAATACATCAAAACAATAATAACGTTTCTGAATAAATCCTTCAGAATTTTATGAACTTCTAGAACTTCTACCCGTAACCTTTTGTCACCCTTTATATCCTGAATGTAAAAGATTTATTTTCGCTGTTACCCCGAAGTTGATTCTTTTTTTTTATAACAGCGCTTCCCCAAGTGTTTTATTCCTATTATACCCCAGCAATTTATCAACAATTACAATTTTTATTTATTAAAGAATGACGTGTCCTATTTATCCATTTATTGTTACAGTTAAAAAGTTCCGTGTTGTTCCCTCACCAGCCTTTCTTTTTTTCTCCCTTGAAGTTATTTAGCTTTAAAAAAAAAACACAGCTTGTCAGGTTACCGCCGCTTTAAAAAGCGCTGACACTGGAGACTCCTTCCATAAACGTCTGCTTACTTAAACTTCACCATATCTGTGATGTTTAAAATTCGTTTATTATCAGTGGAGCCCTGATGAGTCCCTGTCCCTGTGAATGAGTGCATTAACCTGTGATTTGCAGCTGTATGAGTCGTAGCCATAGTTTTACAGCAGCATAAAAATAAAAGCAGTGTGTAACTGTAGTGTGTCTGTGCAGCGAGATATTAATTACATAACAATGATGATGAAATAAAGAGACGTACTGGCAGACAGGATCTGAGTGATATAGATAGCTGCCATTAAAGCACTATGCATTGCATTAGCCTAGCTGGTACAGAATACCCACAATGCACTGCAGCATTCATAAGGGATAGCGCACGGTTTTGGATACAGGATAAATCTGAGGCTAAAAAATTTACCTTTGACCCCAGTGTGAGGTTAATCAGGCTCATTGACACTGAAACATCAACAGGAAGTGTGTGTGTGTGTTATGTCTGGATGTGGTTGCTAGGGATGATGGTGTGTTTGTAGTCCTCTTGGTCAGGTATCTGATGAACACACACACACAAACACAGGAGACTGGTGTTGAATGTTGATACAGCACTCTGAGGGTCTTATTTGGAAAAGGGACAGACAAAAGATTTACCTTCCCTCCTCCTTTTTCTTCTCTCTCTGTCTCCTTTTCTCTTCCTCTTTCCTTCTCTCTCTCTCTCTCTTTCTCAGAAGAATCACTCCATGTCATTCTTCTTCTTGTTCAAATGGATTCATGTATTGAATATGACAGCTATTCTTGCAGAACATGTCTTGACAGCTCAATTCCCCAGACACACACACACACACACACACGCCACTGCTGATACCAGACAAGTGATCGTTTATCTGGGAATAATCCTTCTTTTTTATTTTCTGTTTTCTGCCTGAAGGCTATCATGTGACGCTCATTCTGTGTGTGTGTGTGTGTGTGTGCTTGTGTGTGTTGGTGTATGTGTGTGTCCATCAGACACAATTCAACAAAATATAGCAATAAATAATTTATATTTATTTTATTATACTGAAGTTTCATCACCTGTGTAATTAGGAATGATGAAACTCTGCACTGTTGTACAAAAGTGAACACACACACAGTGTGTGTGGTCTCTTTATGCACAGAATAAAGCATTGTGCTGTTGCCTGTTGTTCTGTTCGCTTGCTCATCATTTGCTTGTTTTTTTTTTTTTGACAATTGAGAAAAAGAGGATGTTTATGACACTTTCTCACTGGTTGCCTAGCAACTAATGGTATTAATACAAGTAGCTAACATTATTTAGGACAGTAAACCTATGCTTATACGCTGCCTGTGTGTTTTAGAAAGTGAAGTGTGTTGTTTTATGGTCGTGGCTATGTGACAGTTCAGTCATGCAGCGTGATTCCTCAGTGACGAGGTTATAAAACCAACAGCGAGTCCAGATTCAGCTGTGTGAGAAAAACAGCAGTAGATTTTACAGTAATTTTACTTAAATGACTAAATTTCATGTGAAATCTGGTTACGAAGTCAGTGAGATTGAGTTTTGGTGGTGGTCAGGGTGAGGGGGCGGAGTTAGTGCCTGTAGATTATTTCATTTATATTCTTACTAATTTGACATTGAAATGCACTGTCTCAGTTATAAGATTCAAAATGAGCAAATCCAACATAAAATAAAGCAATTAAATCAATAAATTATTGGATAAATAACTTTTTTGCAAACTAACAACAAAAAAAGCTACTCGCAATCATTATAAATGATACATGTTTAAATGAAATTATTAAGCTGTGAAGTCATTTTAATTAAGATTACTTCATTAAATCACTGCGCAAAAAAAAAGCAGTTTAAAACCACACAGCATGGGAGTCACAGCAGTCTGAAAAAAAAAGCAGTCATAGTTTTTTTTCTTATAACTTTTCTTAACTCACTTAAACCATGCAAAATCCAGTGAAATAGCTCACGCTTGTTAACATTCCTGTCATTGTTTTGTGAAATCTGGTTGAGTCAGTTTAACTAAGTTGAAATTTAACTAAAGAAACTAACAAAAGAATAAACAAACATAAAAATATTTGGCGTAAGTCTGAGGTCGGGTGAGGGGCGGAGTTAGTGCTGGTAAATTTTCTTAATAATTCATTTCTATGAAAGTAAAAAAAGGAGCTCATGTTAAAATTCCTACAGAGTTGTTTTCACAAACCGATGTTATTTGTTGAAGATGATAAGCAGCACTAAATTGCATTTGTACCAAGTCTGAAATCAAGTGTAATGATAACACACATCATCGCGATCGCTGCTTACTTTAGCTAACAACACTGACGTGGCGTGTGCTGCATAATTCTCAACTGGGAGCCAATCGGTAGTCCGTCTTATGATTCCATTCATCATGCTGAAAAAACCCCCACATCATTTGTGATTATTAGCTTCATCACTGAGCACTTTTATTCTTCTTGAGCTATTTTCATGTCGTGGTGTGAGATGTGTTTAAGAGGCTTCAGATCATTAGCATCACAGTTAGCATCACAAACACCAACAGCCAAACCTGGAGCATGTTAGGTTTCCCTTGACATTTTCGTCTTTGTAATTTTTAAAAAATTGTGTTAAAGTGAGCTGGAGAAATGTCAAAGTTTCTCAGAGAAGCTGAACCTGAAACGGATCAGACTGAAAATCTGATTTGTGTTTAACAGAATGACTTCAGGAGAGAGTCTGAGTAGAACAGAGAACCTGAAACATCCAGCCTTGAGTGTGGAATGTGAGAAAAATGTGGGCAGGAATTCCTGCTGGTTTATCTGTTATACATGTACACACACACACACACATGCATTATTTATTAGCATTTAGACCTGCATTATGCATCACTTCAGTCTTTATTCTACATAAAGCATTGCACCACACTGGCCGTCTCTCAATCCCGACTCCACACTGTACGGATCCAATTTTTCCCACAGCCTGACACACTTCATCCAGCTCATTAAAGGATCGCTATTCTAATTAGGTGTTCTAATAAGGAAAATGTGAATGTGCAGGATTATTGATTCACAGGGGAAACATACTGTATGGGAATAAAAAGAATTCCCGCATAAAGACTAGGAAAAACAGGGCACATCTAACTCCGAGCAGGAATTCAAGGTTATTCCCAAGTCCTTGGGAATGCAGAACTCTTAACTTGGTTTCTAAATTTCAGAACTAAGAACATTTTACTCCAACTGGGAATTCCAGGTCAGATTTTGGGATCCTCCTGACAGTACTGATTTCTCTGGGATGTTATTACTTTGTTGTAGGTTTTAGAGCAGCAGTATGCAACAACAAAATGGTCCAGTTTCATAAAATTCTTTACTTCTGAAGGTCCGGATGAGTGACTAACATGATGGAATAGACAGATAACGGTCACCTCTTAATGTTTAACTAGTAGTGATTAGTTTGTGACTATGTGACTATTAGTGACTATGACACAGGGGAAATAAACACACGTAAATCTCTGTCCAGTTTTCACCTTTAATCACACTGTATTCACTAAATCAGGCCCGGGAGCATAAAAATAAAATGAAAATGATGTGTGAAACCTTTGTGGAGTTTAGAGCTAGTCTCTGCTCCACTGTTGAGTATCTGAGTGATTTTTAGACCATCGGAACACATCGTGTCCTCAGAATGATAAGCTATTGTCTGGTATTTTGGTTGGAAATGAGTTAATCGCACCACTTTATTAAACCTCATCACTTTATTCTCCTGCGGTGTTTGTGTTTTTTGAAAATGTTTTGGTGTAATATTTAAAAAAAAAATTGTAAAGGTTTATCTCTAATCTCACAGATAAACTTGGTTTTATATACGCAGCGTAAGTGACCTTGACCAATCAAGGTGTGGAGGTCAGTGAGTCGACGTGTAAAACGTCTCGGTGTGGTTTATCACGTATAAAAAAGTTTTGATTCATCCTGATTAAACCCAATGAAATCACAGTCACCTGTGAGACGTGTGGGATGGGAATCGTCCTGACGTTCCCATTTTCCTGTCTTTGCGTGTGTTCCTGGGTGTAAGGCAGCGAGAGATTAACGCTGGATTGTCAAGTTCTTAAACCTCAGTGTGTTTTATTTTTACACAGCGTTTTTTTACGCTCTGGTCATTAACCAGACAGAACAATATCACCATTTGCTTTCAGGCTCTGCTTTGGATTTGCACATTTTCCAGAATGATTGCATATGTTTTTTGGGCTTATGGTTTTATTTTCCGTTGCACCTCTGGCGTTCTCTGTCATTTTTTTTTTTTTTTTTGAGAATCAGAAAGCCTTGTGCAATCTCCTGCAATTTCAGATATGACTGTATTACATTTTCCACTCCTGGGAGAAATGGTGCATCAGGCAGAAGCTAAACACGGATTAGTGTTTTAGTGTTTTAGATTCAGACCTTAATGCTTTTTAATGGCAGTAACGCTGATCAGTTAAGCTCCGAGCCCAGCGGCTTTCAGATTACTGCGAGCAGAGACACTGACTGAGGAGCCGCCATGTGCTTTCACATTAAATCATCTCTGAGTGCCAGAGTGTCATTATTATTTGAGTAGCTGATTTATTTAAATACTCATATAGTTGTCTTTCTTTCTGGAGTATGATGCTGGTTCTGATGTGTGTGTGTGTATGTGTGTGTGTGTGTGTGCTTGTGTAAGGGTGGTCTTTAATCCCTCACTGTGTGTTAAAGTGCTGGTGTATACGCTTGAGCTAATCTCTATGTAAACGTTTGAGTTGTCGTGTTAATGTGTGAAGATTAGCTACAGATTAGCGCTGGATTTAGACTGATATTGTGTCGAGAGAGAGAGAGACGGAAGATGGTGTGTACAGTGTCAAAGGCTTGAAAATTGGAAAAAATAACGTTTTACCTCTGACTTGTACAAAGCACTGACACTGGAGACTCCTTCCATAAATGTTAAATCAATGTCTCCTTACAGAAAACTTCACCACATCAGCAATGTATTTTTTTTTTAAACTTTTGTTTATTATCAGTGGAGCGTCGTCTGTACAAGTCGCTGTGAATGAGCTGTTGCTATAGGCACGATAACATATTAGAAAGAGTGCATTAGTATAAGCCTGTGATTTGCAGCTGCACTATTGTCAGAGCTGCTGTTATAGAATGCTAATCAACACCTTCTGGCCAATCACAGTCCAGAATTCAGCAGCAGCGTGGTGTAAATATGAAGTGAAAAAAAGATCTCTCGCTAGCCCGGAAGCTGTAATTTGCAATGACGTGCATCTTGATCGTGGACACGGACTGTTCTCATAATCAAATACACAATCAATCACTGTATTAAATACACAATGTTGATATAATTAAAGTTTAAAAAGCACAGTAGGCAGAAAAATGTGTGTCGTGAGCGCAGTGAGATAGGTATATCCAGCGGCATTTAAAACCACAATATTATGGTAATATTGTAAACTTGGATAAAAGGTTAGATAATTAGCATGATATGAAAATGTATTAGCACCACATGTCTACTACTACTGCTACTACACACACACACACACACACACACACACACACACATATACAGTGGTTTACGTTGTCTCTGTGTGTCATTATGACACTTGTGCCAAGATGCAAATTTGTTCTGAATAATAACGAGTGGTTATGAATAATCATCGTTATGATAAATGTCACATCTTCACCTTTAGTTGGTTTCAGTTAGCACCAGATGAAAAGGTGTGTGGGTGTGTGTGTGTGTGTGTGTGTGCGTGCGATGCTGGAGTCTAATATTGATCACGAGCGAGTCATCAGATGGGAATTGTGCTTATTTTCAGTTCTGTCCCTGTGGACATGATAAAGTGATGTTACAGAGAGAAAGTAAAAGGGAAAAAGTCACATCTCTCTCTGTTCATTTCTGATTTAGCAATAGTGTGTGTCTATGTTGTCTGTGTGTGTGTGTGGGGGGGGGGAGTGGGTGGCTGGATGAGAGAGCACTTACACACTCTCACACACACTCACACACACTTTCCATAGAATCGATCTCTCTCTCTAAATGCGGCCATTATTCTATAAATAAAATATGAACAAAGCTGCTCTCTATCTGCCTCTCTGTCTATCTGTCTGTCTGTCTCTCTCTCTCTTTCTCTCTGTCTCTGTGTCTCTGACGTTTGTGTTATGATCAGTGCTTAGACTTGCTGTGTTTACTCTGACCCTCCACCCATCAAAAGTTGTTCATACACAAACAGTTTAATAAGATCGCAAAATAAGTCTGTATTTTAAACGACACTAAATCTGACCTACATGCTCATCTGAATCACTTCAAATATACAAGCTCCGCCTTCAGACCTAAGGCCACACCCCCTATCTGAGTCTGATGTCAGAAATCACATCAGCAAGTCTGTTACAGACACTGAACAAAATTGTGGACATCTATGTGTGTGTGTGCGTGTGTGTGTATGTGTGTGTGTGTACACAGTATAATGGCACTCTCTCTCTCTCTCTCTCTCTCTGTCCCTCAGGTGTTGCTGAGAAAGGTCACTTTTCTTTATCTGACATTTAACCTTTCAGTGGAGAATATCTCTCACACACACACACACACATACACAGGGGGCACAATGACGCCCACAAGCTGTATTTTCGGTCTTATTTAAAGCTTATCTTGTCTGCACACGCGCATATTTCATTATTTAACACTTATTAATATTCAGCAGTATTCGCATGAATATTCATTCAAAGAAATATGAGGAATAATTTTTTAAAATATTTTTAAATATTTATTCAGTAACATGTCTTCATGCATTTAATTTATTGTTTGTGTGAAATTATTTCCTGTCTAAAAACACTAATTTAATGTTGATTTATGTGCATTATTACACCGCTGTTATAATTATACTGTAAACGCAACAGAAAACAATTAAACCTTGAACGAGTATGATCATTAACTTGTCATTATCGTTACAGGTCTACATGCACATCACTCACGAAAGTTTCTGACTGAACAAAAAATCGAAAAAAAATAATTTCATGGGCTGAATTTGATGAAGTAAATGGAGTAAATGGAAAAAATTTTTAATTTTAATAAAGTAAAAGACGTGCAAGACGAAAGACGTGCAAAACAAAAGACGTAAAATTACAGACGTGCAAAACAACAGATGTGCAAAATAGCAGACGTGCAAAATAAGATGTGCAAAATAAAAGACGTGTAAAATTACAGACATGGAGCATAAAAGACGTGCAAAATAACAGACTTGCAAAATAAAGGACGTGCGAAACAGACGTGTGGAACAAAAGACGTGCGATTTAACAGACGTGCAAAATAACAGACGTGCGAAATAAAAAAACGTGCGAAATAATACATGTGCGAAACAGCAGATGTGGAAAACAACAGATGTGCAAAGCAACTGATGTGCAAGGCAACAGACGTGCAAAACAAGAGACGTGCAAAACAGACGTGCGGAACAACAGACGTGCGATATAACAGACGTGCAAAATAACAGACATGCGAAATAAAAGACATGCGAAATAACAGATGTGCAAAACAACAGATGTGCAAGACAACAGACATGCAAAACAGACGTGCGAAACAACAGACGTGCAATATAAGACGTTCAAAATAAGAGACGTGCGAAATAACAGACATGCAGAATAACAGATGTGCAAAATAGAAGACGTGCAAAATAACAGAGGTGCAAAATAAAAGACGTGTAAAATAACAGATGTGCAACATAAAAATGGGGGGAAATAAGACATAAAATAACATATGTGTAAAATAACAGACATGCAAAATAAAAGACGTAAAATAACAGATGTGCAACATAAAGGTCATGTAAAATTAGACGTGTAAAATAACAAATGTGTAAAATAACAGACGTGCAAATTAACAGACATGCAAAATAAAAGACGTGTAAAATAACAGAAGTGTAAAATAACAGCAAAGATAATAACAACAAAACACTTTCAGTAAAATGACCTGTCAGAGCCAAGAGAGACTCACACATATACACATTATTTGCTCAATTCTGTTCTGCTCTTGTCATAATGACCATTTTAGAAAACATGTCTGTCTGCCTGTGGAGCGTGTGTGTGTGTGTGTGTGTGTGCGTGTGTGTGACAGATGCTAATAAACAGTGTTTAACTGTGCAGCAGGAGAATGTGGAGTCGCGCCAGACGCATTTACAAATCAAATTTACTGTATTGTATTGTTATAATCAACACTTCCTGACACGCGCGTGTGTGTGTGTGCGTGTGTATGTGTGTGTGTGTGTGTGCGTGCTTATTGCGAACGTCTCTCTTCCAGGCGGCTGAGAAAATCATACACAAGTAATCAAATAACAAAAATCTGCCTAAACTCATCAGTGCTTTCTCATCTCATTACAGATCCTGCTGTGGAAAAAAGAGCAAAACACACACACACACACATTATAACATAAAAATGTCAGACTAGCATAGATGACTGTAGGTTAATTTAAACAGAGAGGTTGATTAGCAGAAATGGTATGAGACAAACAGGGTAAAAATGAGAGCAATGTAAAAAAAAAATTAACAAAACAAAAAGATAAAAAACAAAGATTCATAAAATCATACACATAAATAGACCATAATATGAAACTTGAAAATCCACACGTATATGCACAGCGTAGGTGTTTCTCTGTGTTTCTGCCTCCTGTCCACACAGAAACAGTGTTCTGGGTCACTGAAAGCAAAGCTGTTTGCCCTCCAAATTTGAAAACAGAAATTTTCTGTTCTCATTGTTTTCATGTGTATGTGAAAAATTTACATTTTAGAAAAACATCACAGCATGAGAGTGAGCACGTGTCATGAATTCCCCCTGTCAGCATGCAGCTTGTGTCCCATCACAGCAAGCGTTGTTCTTCCGTAATCTTGTTTTGAATTCAGTGCTTTTGCTTTTGGTCCTGCCTCCACCCTCTTCATGATGTTGGTTGATTATCCTAATGTGTTCACCTGTTCTGTGTCTCACCTTCATCACTCCAGAGGGAAAAACAGTCCACTCCAGAGTGTTATTTCTGCCTTGCTGTTTCAGTTTTTCAGGTTGTGAAGTCTTATTCAGTTTTTTCTTTTGTCCCCTTCAGTCCGAGCTTTGTTTTTTGATTTTGGTGTTTTCTGGCTCTGAGCCTCGCCAGCTGTTTGTGTGCCGATTATGTATGCCGATTCTGTGATATGACCAAAGCCATGGACTACAATTTCTAGATTATGGAATTAAAACACACACAGAGTTTCCAGATCTGCATGTTAGAACATGCCTGTTGCGGGTTTTGCTTGTGTTGTCAACATGCTAGGACCCTGATTATCATGGCTGCTTGATCTAATAATTTTCACTTGGTTTTATTATTTCACTCTCATAATATGATCGGCGCTGTACTACTCCTGAACACACCACTCTTCTTTTCGCACTAAAATCCATGATACTGCATTAAACTAGTGAAATGAACACATTCTTTTTAATCCCTTCGATTAATGATCAAGAAACACTCGACTACAAAAACATACTGTACAATTTTAAAATCCATTTATTTTAATCTGTATATTTATATTTAATCTAAATATTTCTGTACAATTTCCGCACAAACACTGTGAAAGTGTTACATCATTAAACCATCATCACCCTCTCAAGATACACTATATGGCCAAAAGTTTGCAGACACCTGACCATCACATTCATATTTGCTTTTTGAAAAACCCATTTCAGATTTATTCCCATTTGTTGTTATAATGAGCTCCACTCTTCTGGGAAGGCTTTCCACTAGATTTTGGAGCGTGGCTGTGGGGATTTGTGATCATTCAGCCACAAGAGCATTGGTGAGGTCAGGCACTGATGTTGATGAGGAGGTCTGGGGTGCAGTCGGTGTTCCACTTCATCCCAAAGGTGTTCAGTGGGGTTGAGGTCAGGGCTCTGTGCAGGACACCTGAGTTCCTCCACACCAGCCTTGGCAAACCATGTGTTCATTGAGCTCAGGTTGTGCACAGGGGCGTCGTCATGCTGGAACAGGTTTGCGCCTCTTAATTCCAGGGAAAGGAAGTTGTAATGCTATAGCAAACAAAGGCATTCTATACGATTGTGTGCTTCCAACTTTGTGGCAACAGTTTGGAGAAAACCCAGATATAGGAGTGATGGTCAGGTGTCCACAAACTTTTGGCCATATAGTGTATGATTTACATTTCTGCTTATCTGCTTACACTGTATATATTATGTATGTTATTTATATTATTTAAATGTAAATCACCTCATGGGTTAGTGGTGATCATTCTAATGATGTGTTCAGTGTTTAATGTAGATTTTAATGAACATTCTCTGTTTTTTTTTTAATGATTAAGCACATTATACTGTGAGAATGAATTTATATTTGCAAGCCTATTTAAAGATCACAGAATATTAATGTAGTCACATAAGACAAGTTTTAATGGTTTAACTTTAAGAAGCATTTTTAGCGAAAGCTAAATATGTACCTGGAACTGGATCCAGGACTCTAACACACACACACACACATACACACACATACACACACACATAGAGAAATGTGTTTAAATGAATTATGAGTCTGTAAGAAGCTTTTAGATTCGACAAACGGGACTCTTATCTAAAAAGCCTCGTTACTAAATAATGCACTCTTCTGAAATAGAGCTTTGGGGAAAAAAGCTGCTTTAGATCTACAGACAAATTCTAATCAAATTCTAACCAGAGTCAGAATTTCTAAACAGAAAAAAAAAAAAAACCCTCAAAGTGTTTCAGCTCACGCTGCACCGAGGGTTTAAAGTGACGCATCATTTCCATTTCGAGGTGCTTCAGTGTCAGTCTGAGACTCGGAGCTTGTGCTTTGTGGAGATTTGGTCACGCAGTGGGAGTCAGGCGCTCGGTGATATCCCATCATGCAGTTCGAGGCTGTGTTATTGTGCAGCATGTGTGTGTGTGTGCGCAAGTCACACACTGATACAGTTGTCACCCAGCAAACACAGCACAAAACACTCAAACGACAGAAACACACAAATACTGCATTGACCTTGGGTTAGGGTTACAGCAAATACTGTGCAGTAACTGAAGATCAGATTAAACACTGCTGCAGAAAGTCTGGCTAATTTTTCTTGATTTTTGTATTCTATTGAAACTTGCATAAATAATAAAAGCTAATAAAAAAATCACTCATTTACACTGTAACGTGATGCTTGTAACATCATCTAATCTTAATGACTTATATTTGGTCAAGAACCTTCAAACACGGAAACAAAGAGCCGGTCTACAGATTCTCTCAGTAATTAATCAATAATCCTTCTGTATTCCAGAACTACTGTCGTAGTCTTGCTTAATGTCAAGGCTACTTAGTTCTTGATTCTTGAACTACCTTCTGGATGCTAGAACCTCAGTCTGGATTCTAGAATTAACTTCTGGATTATAGAATTTCTCTGTGGATTTTAATTCTGTCTGGATCAAGGAAGTTCCTTCTGTATTTTAGAATGTCTTTCTGTATCCTAGAACTTCCTATCTGGATTTTAAGACTTCAGTATGGATTCTAGAAATGCCTTCTGGATCGAGGAACTTCCTTCCGTATCCTAGAACTTCCATTGGGATTGGAGACCTACTTTCCAGACTCTAGAACTTCTCTCTGGATTGTAGAACTTCATTTTATATTCTAGACCTTCCAACTGGATTCTAGGAATTCCTCCTGGAGTTCCTAGCTGCATTCTAGAACTTCTGTCTATGTTATGAATTCTTTTTTCCTCCTTCTATAGTTTTGTCATCATCAGCCGCATCACTCTCTCCAGTGCGTGTGTGTGTGTGTGTGTACCAGTCTGTCATGTGTAATTACATATTGCACACTACAGTAGTGCACAGTTTATATTAATTCACGTGTCTTATAAATTCTGACTATCTTGCTGATGATGTCATCCAGTTTTACATGTTACACGTTTCACGTTAATCAAACGCAAATCGTCGTCCAGACATTTCAGGTTTCTTCCAGAAGAAATCGTCTGAAGATCCGGCGTGTGTTTATAAGAGAAGAAGAAGAGAGCGAGACAGAGTCAGAGAGATGTGTAATGTCCTGAGGGGGTGGAAACGATAATTGTGCCTACACGCCGATTTGCCGATGTAGAAAATGATTTAATAACACATCGTATTTTCCTGGAAGTGATTACGCCCAGATATAATACGAGAGAAGTAATGACCCAGGAGACAACAGCACGATCCACAGATTTATTTGCCTTATGTCTGAATGATTTTGTTTTATGCTTTATGGTGTTTCTACTTTCATAATGTCTCATGTTTCTTCACTTGTTTTTACACTGATTTCAAACTTAAATGGAATCACCAGAAAATGAGTTTGGTACAAAAAGCAGATCCATGAAAGGATCCATGAAATAGATTTTTATTATCCTTTTAATAAAAAGGATAGATCCTTTTATTAAAGCACTGTTTAAGCTCTTTATTAGCTCAAGTGAAGTTTCTTAGATCCGTTGGACGTCTGATGAATTGACTCAACATCCAACAACAGCACTGTCGAAATTCTGAAACCTGATTGGTCAGAAGGTGTTGATTAGTTTTCTATAACAGCAGCTCTGACAGTAGTGCAGCTACAAATCACAGGTTTATATTAATGCACTCGTTCTAATACGTTACCATTTCTATAGCAACAGCTCATTCACAGCGACTTCTACGGTTTTTAATAATATGGCTTAAAAACGTGTAATCATTGATGTGTTGAAGTTTTCTATAGGGAGATGTTTATTTAACATTTTTATAGCTGTTTATAGCTGCAGTAATGTAAGTGACAACAGCAAATAAGTTGTTTCATCAACGTTCCACAACATTAAATGTAGCTATATGTAAATTTAAAATAAGTATAATGTTCTTTAATAAATAAAGATTTAATAAATAAATTGCTGCGGCGTAAGAGGAATAAAGCACATGGGGACGTGCTGTTATAGGAATATAATCAGCTTCAGGGTGGTAATAGTAAAATGCACGTCGTCACAGTGTTGATTATTTTCCTATAACAGCACCACACTGTGTTTATTACTTAAATATGAATGCAAGCAGGAGCAGTAAACTACTTCACTTTGCATAATGTTTGATGCAGTGTTCCTAAAACATCTGCCGTATGTGCAGTGTATTGGTGTTTGCTTTATAATGATCTAAGAACATTGCTAGAGTTAAAGTTGTACAGCTGAAATGGTTGCTGCAGAAACGTTGTAGGAAGTGTTGGGAAACGTGTGTAAGATTTTATGGACATAGAAATGCCAGTTGTGGTTCTGACATGACATGGTGAAGGAAACCAGGAATACAGCAGATGTTATCAGAGAATTGCAGAAACGTTATTACTGGAACTTTATAACCTCACCTTATTCAACATTCTAATAACATTCTCTGTTAGCTGGCACAATATAACATTATAAATTGTAAAGCCCACCATCGCTACATGACCGCTGATAGAACTATATTACTCTCTTCTTCTGCTTAATTAGCATGCTAGTCTGCAAACCCCATGACTCATAACTAGTTCATTAGCTAGTTAGCAGGGTGATATGTAGATTTAACTGCACTGTTCTTCCTGCTAACGGCGAGTCTGTTCTGATTTAGACAGAGTCACAGAGATGTGTAATGTCCTGAGGGGGTGGAGACGATAATTGTGCCTACACACTGATTTGTCAATGGAGAAAATGATTTAATAACACATCAGCATTTCCTGGAAGTCATTACGCCCAGATATAATACGTGTTAGAGAGAAATAATGACCCAGGAGACCACAGCGAGGATGATTTTTGCAACACATGACGATGTACACTGTGTGTGTGTGTGTGTGTGTGTGTGTGTGTGTGTGTCCATGACTGTGTCTCTATTAGGGCAGTATTTTTAAATCACCCTCGGTGACTCGTCCTCATCATTTTTACTTGGAGGAAAAGCTGTCAACACCATCAGGGTTGTTCTGATACATTTATTAGCTTAAATCAGGTTTGATGTCTGTACAGGCTTCAGGAGTTGGATATACCCATAAGGCATTGCAATCTTGTACGAATGATTTTGAAATGTTTATAAAAGTTTTCCTGTCTCGATATGAGGACATTTATGGCCATTTCTCAATATGCGTTCTTTTGCTATCTTGCATCTTTGTGTACTCGTTCGACACCATCGTCAGCTGCCAAAGTTCAGTCCCAATACACAAGAACGGGAGTACCAAGGATGCATGAAATTACCCGGATGTGTTCTTGATATCAAAAATGCATCAGACGCAGACTTGAGCACACCAAACCCACTCAAATCCCAGAAGTCATTGCGGCAAAACAACTCTGCAGTGTCTCGTCTTGCTCTTTCTCGAGAGTTTCCCTCTGCAAGCGTGTGAATGTGAGACGACTTGTGAAAGTAAACATTTGTTTGGCATAATTTTAATAAAGTAATAAACACATGGAGAGAGCCAGTAGTGCTCACATTCAAATTCCAATGTGTGTTTTATTGGCACAAAGAATCTTTATATTGACAAAGCATTTGCAACATTAAATATACATATTTATTTACACACATATATGCCTTTAAAGGAAATGATATAAAATACAATAAAATATAATAATAATATAATAAATAAAAATAATGTAAAATAAATGTAAACAATAATTATGTAAATAATGTTATGTTTGTCATTTTATGAATGTTGCAGTGCTGAATTTATTCTATTATTTATTCGGCGGTCCTGTCCCATTGCTAGAAGTGTGCTGGGATGGTCCATTGCACAACAGGAAGATCGCAGCGCATCTCAATTCTCGCAGAGATGCGTTCTGTGTCCTCCTGTCCTTCCGAGTTCGTTCTTCCAAGGTAGCCTGGCGAGACCAGATCTCACAAGAAGAAACAGCCTTTGGTTGGATTCTCTCAAACCTGATCATAAAAAAAAAAAAATCTTGATTACTGCTGAGCCTCATTATGCAAACGTTCGTCTTAATTACACTAATGAGGGACCGTTGAACTGGACTGAAGGAATCAACATAATTGGCCATTGAGGAAACTCTGAAGCCAGCTGTGAAGTTTTATGAGTTTGCGAGGAATGTGTGATTTATTTTAACTTAATTAAACTCCCATCACACGCAGCAGTGCTCAGTGTGTGACGTGGCAGATTATTTCAACACACCATTTCCCACATTTCACAACAGACCACAGAAAGGTGAGCACTGCAAGTTCATCCCTAGTTATAAAGCTAACATCTTAAAGAGACCACACTGATCATCACAGAAACCATATTTACATGATTAGCATAAAATTATGGCATTGTGAGATTTTATGCAAAAATGTTTTAATTATTAGAAAAAAATTAGAATTTTTTTTTTTGGACTTTACCATAGCAGCAAAAAACTGTGTGTGCGTGTGTATTAGAGGAGCACAGAGATAAGCTTTTGAAGCCGGAAGTTTGCCGAAGAACCTAAGAAGCTTTACTGAACTCTCTTATCTCCTAAAGTAGCCTGCTGAATTACTGACAGGGCAATTTTATACAACACACACACACACACCAATGCACACACAATTTCTTGTACACATTACACATTAACACCCGTCACCTCTTGCTCAGATTTGGTTAAACACTCACTGAGCTGAGAGGCAGAAGTCATATCTTTTAGCTAATGGACTTGGCCTGAAGTGTTTGTATGTGTGTGTGTGTGCGTGTTTTCGCACGCGAGCGCGTGTGTGAGTGTGAGTGCTCTCTGCATGCTGGATATTTGACGCCTGCCTGAGAGATTGGAGTCAGGCTGAGTGTGTGTGAGCTCTTGAAGATCAGAGGAGTGAGTACTTCAGCATACACACTACATGCATTTGTGTGTGTGTGTGTGTGTGTGTGTGAGAGAGAGAGATATATTTTGTCTATAGGCTCTGCAAAGCCACTTCCATGTACTAATTATGACAAACATCACTTTCCACAACAAAAGTTACATTATTTTACTCTAAGATATTCTGTTACTTGATAAATGCGCCGCATTTTACAGAATAATATTTTGCAATAAACGTCTTGTAATTACAAGATACTTTATTGTGTTTTTCTGCTCTGACACACCTCCTGCCACTGCTAAGATGAATGATAAAAAAAAATAATTATTGCATAATAAAAATATAAATCATAAATAGGTTATGGAAAATTTCCCAGATCAATTCTCAGATAAACGATGAGATGATATGTTTAAAATATTAAACTAGATATAATTAAAGCACAAAATATAGCTTGAACACATGTCCATGCTATATTTTGTCTAGCATGTATATGTATACACAGTCCACGACTCATGACCAAAGTTTGAAGCGTGGGTCAATAAACAGGAAGATAACATCTTGATGAGGTTCCATGATCAAAAAAATGAAACAGGAAGTGAGGCTCAGTAATGCGCAGGAACATTGTTCATAAGAATTGCAAAGAGGAAAAGGGACAACAGGGACAAACAAACTAATTAAGAACTGAACACTCAGCATTACGGAAACAATCCAATGGCAAGACGGGCAGAGACAGGACTGGAACCAAAACAAAGGCACATAAACAAAAGCACATGGAGAACAAAAAACAAAATCAAGCAGTGCTCGCTATGTTGAGAATTGCGAGAGGGGAATTTGTCACAATGTTACACTGAAAAATTGTTTTATACATACATAAGTTTACATACGCCGTGCAGAATCTGCAAAAATGGTAATAATTAAAAAAATAAGAAGAAGAAGGATCATAAAAATTGCATCTTATTTAGTACTGCCCTGAATAAGCTATTTCACATATGTTCACATATAGTCCACAAGACAAAATAATAACTGAATTTACACAAAAAGAACAAGTTTGATTCTTAATATTGCGTGTTGTTACCTGGATGATCAACGACTGTTGTTATGTTTTGTGATAGTTGTGCATGAGTCTCTTGTTTGTCACGAGCAGTTAAACTGCCCACCGTTCTTCAGAAAAATCCTCCAGGTCCTGCACATTCTTTGGTTTTTGAGCATCTTCTGCATATTTCACAGAGGCTGTATGATTTTGATATTCACACTGAGGACAGTTCAGTGACTCGTACACAACTGTTAAAAAAGGTGCAAACATTCACTGATGCTCAAGAAGGCAACATTAAGAGCCAGGGGGTGTAAACTTTTGAACAGGATGATCGGTGTAAATTGTTATTATTTTGTCTTCCGGGAAACATGTAAATATCTTATGTAGCGTCTGAAGGGCAGTACTAAGTATAAAACAAAATGCAATTTTTATGATCCCTCTTATTTATTTTTTTAAATTATTAATATTTTGCAGATTCTGCAAGGCGTGCGTAAACTTATGACCCTGACTGTATATAAAATGTACACATTAACAGCGCACTATTTCATTATAATCACATGCTTAAGTAACGTTTTATTTTCTATACAAAACATCTCACCACTGCGAGAGAGAGAGAGAGAGAGAGAGAGAGGGAGGATGTATTAGTACAGAGAGGATGAGGAGGAAGAGGAGGATGAAGAATAAGGAGAGCGTGTTTATCGGTGCTCTTCTCGGCAGTTGTCATGATCACAGCGTTTATTTTTTCAGGATGTTTTTCTGGTAGTGAGTGTTAGAGACACTTAAAGCTCATCGTCCTCACTTTCTTATCCTCACTTACCACCCTGAACAATCGTCAGCGCATCTTCATCCTCATCATGAAGATATCTGGAAGAATTGGAAGACGATGATAGTGATGATTCATTTTTTTTCCCTTTATCACTTCCACCGTCCACTGAACCACAATCTTCTTCTTCTTCTGTTTCAATAACACCACCATCTTATCATCAATAACACCACCATCTTATCATCATCATCATCATCACTTTCACCACCAAGCTTCGTCATCGTCTCGTTCTTCTTCGCCTTTACCATCATCATCATCATCATCATCATCCCATCTTCTCCTTTTATCCTTCATCACCCTCATCACCATCTTTTGCTTTTTCTTCCACAATTTTTTCCATCTTTTTTTTCCATCAGCTTCATCATCATCCTTTTTCTCCGTGTTCTGCTTCATCGTCTTCATCATCATCATCATCATCATCACCACTCTGTATTGTTCAGCACCTTCTGAAAACTTGTAACATTCCTCTTCTAGACGTTTATGTTATGTTATGTTATTGTATGTTATTTCAGCAGTGTATGTGTAAAATCGTCTTACTGTAAGAACAGAAATGTGTGCGTTTAGATGTAGAGAGATGATTTAACAAACCGTAGTGGACCTGGAGCCCCATTTCTTTATGTCCTCTTCAGCATTTTGATCACTCTGAAGTGTGTAGCAGTGAGAGTTAATGAGCATCATGCAGACTTTAATTACTGTGACAGGTCAAAAAGCACAATTAGCAAGGCTAGGATTGACTTAGCGAGTGTGTTAGCTTGGCGAAATGTTCAACTTCTAGCTAACTCTGCTATCACTTTGTACAATGATATTTCAATGATATTATTCATTCATTCATCTATCTATCTATCTATCTATCTATCTATCTATCTATCTATCCATCCATCCATCCATCCATCCATCCATCCATCGCATTAATGTGCCATGACATTTTGTTGCTCTGAGTCTGTAAAGTAAAGCAGAGGAGACAGTGTGAATGCTAGGCTAGGCTAATAGTGTATTTAATGCATTTGTGCATTATTGTCTTCTTTCTTTCTTTCTTTCTTTCATTTCTTCAGTGTTTTGTGTTAGCGTGTCTTTTCTGATTTGTACTTTAGTTTGTAAATGATTTCCATTTGTTATGCTCACAGCGAGGAAGGAAGCAACAGGAAAGCCAATAAATAGAGAAATAGAGCGAGAGAAAGGAAAAAAAGATAAAAAGAGGATTAGTGGGAACTTTTGAGATTAGCACCACCACTTACAGGAACTAGTAAATCAAGCAAAACATTACGGTCATGCTAGCTCATGGACACACTCAGGAAACGTGCCAGGTCATTTCATTCCAGTCAAATCTGCCCCGAATTTAATCAGAGCAATGGGTTAATTTGCAAAATGGCAATAACAAATGTCGAGAGTGACAACAAGCGTGTTCCTCATAGCGCTAATCACGCCGTTTATCAGTTCAGCAGCAGTCTTCAAGTGAAATCAGCGGCTTTCATCAGCGCTGTGGCTCGACTTGGCTCGTATCAGCTCTCAGTGTTTAATAAAGGCCTGTGGCAGTGTGTGTGTTTATTAAATCAGCTGCATTCGCCATGTTGAATTCGACTCTCCACGATTTAATCAGAGCCTCTCAACTTTCAACCAGCCGTGTGTGTGTGTGTGTGTGTGTGTGGGTGTTACAGTAAAACATTGAGTGACTCCTTCCATAAGTGTTAAATAAATCAGGTCAGATCCCCATAAACAATTTATTATTTATCCTGTATTATGAAAAACATGTCCTGTAATCCCCCTTGCTGTGAAATGAAACACAAATGCAGCAAAGAGCCATTTTAAAACGCTGAACCTCGATCTCTCGCCTCCATTGTAGCGATTTTGACCCTTGTAGAGCACAGAAAAGTGTGACATCAAAACCCAGTGCACCTGCAGCGGCTGTATTTGTAGCTGATTAGCCGCTACGCTGTGTGGATTGTTCACACTTCGTCTTGACGTCTGTGTTCCATTAGGATAATCTAAACATGTTATTTGGCACAGAGACTCTCTGTGAGAACAAACAGGCTGGAGCAGACAGACAGACATCTTGCTGCTGAGATTTCACACGTCTTTGTCTCTGTCTCTCTCTCTCTCTCTGGAGGTGTTTTTGTGACCAGCAGTGAAGTTATATCGGTGTTCTCCACCTTTACCTCGTTTCAGACCTCGTTTACTAGGGGTTATTTCCTGTGTCTCTGATTTGGATTTTGACCACGTGTATTTTCACCGGTTGGTCAGATCCCATTTCTATTAATTTGCAAATGAGTTCATTACACTGATCTGTGATCTACAAAAGAAAGAAAAACATGTAATGAATTCCTCAGCAGCAACACGGCGCACAGGGTGTGACCAAGTTAGCTTATGAAATATTTTTAAATAATCACTATACCACAGAGATGTTCTAGATTATGATTGGTCATAAGATATTTATTAATTCTCTGTAACAGCAGCTCTGACATTCGTAGACAGAATGTTTCTATAGTAACAGCTCTATTTAACTTCAACAAAATAGACTTCATGTGAAAACTATAATGAATTTTCCTGTTTATACAATTGCACGTTTTGACCATATAGTGTACAGTTATAAATGGGGATTATTTATAGTTGCACTATTCGTTGTCACTCAGACGAGGATGGGTTCCCTTTTGAGCCTGGTTCCTCTCAAGGTTTCTTCCTCATATCGTCTCAGGGAGTTATTCCTCACCACCATCGCCTCTGGCTCGCTCATTAGGGATAAAATTATACATTTAAAATTTATATCCTGGATTTATATATTTCTGTAAAGCTGCTTCGTGACCATGTTAAAAGCGCAAAACAAATAAAACCGAACTGAATTGTTTTTAAATAAACAGATTAAAAAAAAACGTGTAATCACCGATATGGGGAAGTTTTCTGTAAGGAGAAGTTTATGCAACATTTATGGAAGGAGTCTCCAGTGTCAGCGCTTTGTAACAGTCAGAGGTAAAGCTGTAATGTTTTTGGACATCTTTTGGCATTTTTTTTTTGTCTTATTAAATTCAACAGAGAGAAAAAAGAGAGGCTGGTGAGGGAATGTCTGTTTATAGCTGCTATAACGTAAGTGACAACAGGAACTAACTTTTTTCATTAAATTTAATTATAAACAGATAAAAAAGCATGATGTTCTTTAATAAATGGAAAATTGTAATTGCTGGTAAATTGCTGTGGTATAACACTTGGGGACATGCTGTTACAGGAAGATAATCAACTTTGTGGTTAGGGTTAACAGTATTATTTCATCACACATACAGTAACTTACATTATAAAATAAAAAGATTCTTTTGGTGGAGCAGCTGAGAAAAGTTAAAAGTCAGAATGGTGAGAGTTTCCTGTATTTACATTAGCACTCTTCAGATACTCTCCAGGCTCTCTGAAGTGGTGATCTTCAGAGCTGAATGTCGTTTATTAAATGACGTTACTCGGTTTGCCCTGCTTGTCACTGAACTCAAATGGTTCAAAGCCGTAAGAAAGCCGGGTTCCTCTAAACCACACTCTGCTGAACGATAGAGAATAAGAGCCGCGTGCTGCGTTTATAATTCCCTGATGACTTCTCGATTCATACAACACCAAAGATGGGCGACTCTGTGAAGGTGAAATAACATCGTAAGTGAGGCAGCTGATGATTACGGAATAGATGATTCCACAGACCAAAAGTCAAGAGACCGAAAATGAACAAGAAAGAGAGAAATAATGGCATGATACTGAGGAGGGAGTACAACAAGGATTCAGATTAGAAAAAAAGCTTCTTTTTTCTGTTTTTTTTTTCTTAGTTTTGTGTCATTATTGGTTTTGTCGAGCTGTGACACACACCTGCTGATGATGTGATCAGCTGTCACTTCCTGTCTGCAACTCTGACACTTTGATCGTCAGATGTCTACCAAGATCTCAGTTCCACTTCCAGGACACAAAGTGTGTATGTGTGTGTGTGTGTGTGTGTGTGAGCTTTGAGGTCTTTTCAGTTTTAGAGCTTCTTCACGTCAACGTCATGCTGTCAAGCCTCACTTTCATGGGATTACGGTTGATGTTACATTGTGTAGCACCATGTAGTGTAGGGTATGTGTGTGTGTGTGTGTGAGTTAGCTTTCAAAGACCTGCTGCTGACTCCCAGAACACTGAAGGTACTGATTTATGAAAGTCAGATATTTCACCAGGAGCTTCATCAAGTGCTTCAGGGTGACTCATGGCAGAGTGTGTGAAGACATGTATGTTGGCATGGAGACACACACGTCACATCACCTCCTCTGGCAGTCGCTTTATCTGATAATTTCTTGCAGATGAGTGGTCAGAGGTGACGTGTGTGTGTGTGTGTGTGCGTGTGTGTGTGCACACGTCCACTAGATGGCACTGTGGGAGAGCATTGCGTTCTCGATGATCCCCTACAGCTCCAACTTTTCATTGTTGTCATGGGGAGGCAGCCATCCCATAATAGCGCTCCCTCCCTCACTTCCTGTCTGTCCATCACTCGTTTCCACTGGGGGTGATGCGAACGTGTGAAAAACAAGTACAGGATACACACACACACACACACACACATTCAGTTACCTAAGGATGTTCGGATGATTTACTCTGCATATCTGTCTTTCATTTTCGGAAACCAATTAGCCATTGTCCTTTTAGCAGAACAAACACACACACACCCACACCCACACACACACACACACACTGAACACACACAACATTGAGTCATAAAGGTTATAGTTTATTACCAGAAATGCTCTCTCTCTCTCTCTCTCTCTCTCTCTCTCTCTCTCTCCCTGTCTCTCTCTCTTTCTCTCTCCATCTCTCTGATTTTCTCTATCTCTCTCTCTCTCTCACTCTCTCTCTCTCTCTCTCACTCTCTCTCTCTCTATCTCTCTCTCTCTCACACTCGCTCTCTCTCTCTCTGGACACTTTTCATGTGATAATGAATAAATTCTCTCCATGCCACATTTTTCTTGCACTTGACTCTCTCAGGTCCTCAGCAGGAACGCCACTCGCTCCTCACAATGACAGGAAGTAAGAAAAGGGGAAAATTTGAAGGTCCACATGAGAATATTCGCTTATATTCGCTATCTTTATATATATATATATATTCGCTATCTTTTTCTCTTGTCTCCCACATGCAGTCCACTCAGTCAATTGACTTCAAAAAATCTAAAATATAGTGCATTTTTCCTAAACATTCTGTCACTGTGTCACAATCAGGCCCTTTTCTGTTCTGTGCTATAATTGTGAAAAAAAAGATCAAGTCAGGAGGCAAGAAAGGATGTGCATGGAGAGGGTGGTCATTAACCTTTCCTGATGTTAACCTTTAAACTAATCATAATAACATAATCAGGTGGGGTTTGAGCACATGTTCTTGTTCATTTTATTCACATTAGCATGGATTTACTTTTGCTTTATAAATTTTAAGTGTAAAATTTATATCCTGAACTTATATATTTCTGCACTACTGTATATAAAATAAAATTGAACTTACACACGTCATAAATGCAAGAGGTTTAAAATGGTGCAGCTACCAAGGGACCTTCCAACCAGAAGATTCCAAGAGCTTCTTTGAGTACAAAATGACTAGCAGGGACCTCACCATGGTCCTTTTCCAAAGAACCCTCCTTATAGTATTGTGGTCAAGATTCCAACAGGTTCTTTGATTAGAAGACTAGCAGAGACTCCGCCCTGGTCTATTGTGACAGGACGTTCAGGATGGACCAGACTCTTGGTCAAGAGCTTCTTTCTTACACTGGTCCATTGGAATCCACCTTGTGTTAATGGTTAGAAAGCTTCTTTTACTAGAGCAGGACCAGAAGGGATCCTGCCTTGGTCCATGCTGAATGGACCTTCCTGCCATAATTTTGGTCAAAGTTCTAAGACATTCTTTGATTAGACTAAGAGACGCCCAACCTTGTTCCAACAACCCTTCTCACAGACTCTTTGTCAAGATTCTAACATTCTTTGATTAGAGGAGGACTATCTGAGACCCAAACTTGGTCCATCTTGAAAGGACCTTCCTAGCAGATTTCTTTGATTACAGAAGAACTAGCAAATGTCCTACCTTGGCCATCCTGATTTATTGGTTTGAAAATGTATTTGATTAGAGAAGTACTAGCGGGGCACCCACTTGATCCATCCTTAAAGAACCCTCTTCACCGAGTCCATCACAAACTCTGCTCCCAAAACATCAGATGATAAGAAAAGGACTAGCAGGGGCAATACTTACTCCTAACAGATTCTTGGTCAAGATCCCAGGGCCTTCTTTGACAAGAGGAGTTCTTACCTTTACCATCCGATGTCATCTTGGTTTATTGGTTTAAGGATCTGCACAGATTTCTCACAGTTCTCACAAACACAGCGAACTTCAAACCTTTTTGTATGTTTTATCAATTTGCAATTGAAAGACTGAAAAAAAAAACCTAGAAAAGTAAATTAAATAATAAAAACCATTTCGAATATTCCAGGTGTATTTTGTTACCAGTTACCGTATAATTGTCTTCCGAGTTGGCAGATGCTATTTTGCTGATGTCAAAATACCCCAAAGGCAATTGAAGTCTGTGTTTTTAAAGAGGAATAAAAGAGTGGTGACAGTCCCTCTGGAACTGAATGGGGAGAAAAGCAGTTTCGCTAATTTCAGGTAATTTCATGGTAAATTAGCACTAGTTTTACCCACAGGTGTAGTTTATATGCACGTTCTCCACTACAATGGTAGAAATTCGCCGGGGTCGCCAAGTCTAACACACTCACTCAGCGTTGGCATCTGTCTGTTCAGCCACCTGCCACTCCAAAAAAGCTGCCATAATTGCATTAATTGGTGTTGGCAGTGTGAGGGCCAAACAGGAAGAGGTGGCCATCTTGGCCCTGAGAGCATGGGTCAGTAGCACCTCGTTGACTTCTTGGCAGAGCTGATGTTGGGCAGCTGCCTGTGTGTCGGGTGATTTTAGGTCATTTTGTCTGTGTGTGTGTGTGTGTGTGTTTATTGCTAATACACTTGAACAGATTGTTCCCCTTCAGCATAGAAACATGCTGAGACTTTTCCCTTTCTCTGTTTGCTCTGTTTGCTCTGTGTGTGTTTGTGTGTGTGTGTGTGTGTGTGCTGCACGTTTACATACTTCTCTTTAAGGTGTGAATGGAATGTGAGTGTGACCCTCGAACATGCCAGAGCACGATGGGAAAATAACTGTGCTATTAACGCCCTGTAGGCTTCACAACACCATGGCAACCATGCACTTCCTCTCTCCCTCTCTCTCCCTCTCTCTCTCTCTCTCTCTCTCTCTGTTTCTTTCTCTCTCTTGTGTGTCTTTCTCAGCATGTCTCTGTCCTTCATCAATTAGAGATGGAGACATTAACTGGGTGCAACAGGGAGCTAATTAGGGTTGAATGGATAGATAGATAGATAGATAGATAGATAGATAGATAGATAGATATGTGTGAGATTTTTCATTTCAGATTTTATTTTATTTTATTAATTCAGCAAATAAACACAGTGAATTAAAAGTGTGAGAAAATCTACACAAGACTCCTATTAGACTTATCTCAACACTCACACTCACACTCACCATCTTCTCATCATATCATCATATGAATCTCTTATTTTACATTTTTAAATTGTCTCTTTTAAAATTTGACAGCAAAGAAAAAAGCACTATTTCCTACTTCAGTCTGTATTTTCTATCCCTGATTTTTAAAGCTGAGTGTTTGTGTTTAAAGGTCTACACGCTAGTACAATCTTCTACACAAGCACAACCTGGTGACCGCTGAGGTGTGAGCGACACGCAGGTGATTTTAATCATCTGAATGTGGAGCTCAGAAACCCGAACTTAATCCGCTGCGTAACCCGACTCTGAATACCAGGAACTTTCCCCACGCCAATACTTCTCGATTTAAGTCCCTGGCCCCTTGTGTTTCAGCTTTTTAAACATTAAATGTTATTTATTTCATACTTTTTTGCTCATCTTTATACTTTTGGAGCTGATAGTCCAAAGAAAGAGGGAGGAAAAAGTAATCAGTTGCTCAGCAGAACGTAAATAGCTACACACACACATATATATGAAGTTTGTCATTACCTGGGTCAATACCGCTGTCACTCAAAATCAGAGGCGAACAGTTTCAGTTTACTCCTTACTTTCTCTTTCTCTCTCTCTCTCTCTCTCTCTCTCTCTCTCACTTCAGCTCCCTTCATCATCCATGTTTTGAGCTCTCTGCCATCTTAATTGCTGTTTCGATTTCCCTCCATCACCCAAAACACTTCCCTCTCTCACTAGTTCTCTCTTCCCCCTATCTCCCTCGCTATCCATCTTTTGACCTCCCACTATCCATCACTCCCTCCCTCCATCTGTCTGTTTCCTCCTATTGTCTCCTCTCCATCTGTTTCTTTATGGATCATCTATCCATCTCTCCATCCCTTCCTGCAAGCACTTTTTTTTTTATCCTTATGACACCATTCATCCTCCTCTCTCTGTCTGTCTCTCTGTCTTTCTCTCTGTCGTTCCCTCTTCCTTATCCCACCTTTCCCTCATGTTATTTGGTGTAAATGTAAAGCGGACACTCATTTTGAGCTCTCTGCATCCCTTTCTCCTCCTTTTCTTTTCTCTCTCTCTCTCTCTCTCTCTCTCTCTCTCTCACACACACACACACGCACACACACGCACACACACATACATACATGTCTCTCCTCAACAGTGCTCCTGAGCCTTGTTAGCACTTTATTTCTGCAGTTACAGCTGTAAACGTGTGATGCTCAATACAGCACCACACACACACACAGTCAGCTCCAGAACTATTGGCACCCTTGAAAGGATGGACAGATGCTTCATCCCTCACTTTTTCTTGCTTTTCTGTTTTGTTTTTTTCTCTCTATCTTTACCCCCCTCTTTCTGTCTCTGTCTGTTTCTCTCTCTCTGTCTCTCTGTCGCTGTTGTTTTCTCTCTCTGTCGCTGTCACTCTCTCTCTCTCTCTGTCTCTTTTTCTCTCTGTGATCTTCATTAGCAGATTATATGCTCAGGAGTAGTTAGCGCTGTGAATGCACCAAAGCTCCCAACATGGAGAGATTAATAATCCTCCATTCTCCTTCAGAGTACTCGCCTGTACTATTATTTCTTTAAATGACCCGAAACGCTAGAGGGGGAAACAGAGAGAGAGAGAGAGAGAGAGAAAGCAGAGGTGTTGCTTTGATTTTGTGATGTAAAGCATAGTGATTTAAGAATTCTCTCTCTCTCTCTCTCTTTTGGATAAAAGCTGAAGGATTTTTCATGTTTCAGAGGAATAACATTTGTGAGCGTCTCTAACAAGCGGCAGTTGCTAAGTTACAGAGCTAGCGGGCGATTTAGTAGCTAGTGCTCAGTGTTTAGTGCTCTGCTTAAGATCCAGAGTGAGCACACACACAGATGGTGAAGTGTGTTCATCTGCATCGTCTATAATAAGCATTAATGATTTTTTTTTTCACACATTCATTTTTTTCCAACTCATCTTCATAATCCCCTCTGGAGACATAGATAAGAGACAGTAATCTCTCTCTCTCTCTCTCTCTCTCTCTCTCTCTCACTCTGTGCGAACATGTGAGTTACTGTTAATGGCTTTGTGACAAAGATGAGTTCCTGTCCATAAAGATCTTAGATATTTTAGCGCATTTAGCATCAAAGTGGTTTAGCGCTGAGAATCTAAGAAAAGGAACAATGAGAAAATGTGAGAGTTTGGTTTAAAGTGAAGTTGCTGAAGGCTGCAACTCGTTATCACGTGAAGTGTCTCTGTTCAGAAATTTGTATAAATAGGGCTGGAAGACGTGACTCGTGGCCAAATGGGACATTTTGCATTAGTTTGTACACAAAAACTGGCAACCGGGGCAAGAGTCTCTGTAGCTTTAAGTTTTCCCAACATCTTCAGAACAGAGGAGTTCACACGTTGCAGTTTCTCCAGTTCTTATTAACAGAGAGAGTGAAGGAGAGAGAGAAAAAAGAGAGGCTGGTCAGGGAGACTGTTTATAGCTGCTATAACATAAGTGAGAACAGGAGCTAACTAGTTTCCCCAACGTTACAGTACGTGTGCCTATAAATGGATGACAACTGCAAAGTGCAGTTCTTTAATAAATAAATTATAATTGTTGGCAAATTGCTGTGGCTTATGAGGCGATTATGCTATTATAGTAAAATAATACCTTCCGTTATGGATTACTTTTCTATAACAGCTCGTGTTTTGCTCCTCACACAGCTAGCTAGATAATAAAGTATTAAATATAGCTAGCTAGCACATTTCACCAAAAGAGCTGATCATGGAGCAGGGAGAAGTGGATAGATTGGTTATTAGCAAATCTACAAAATAAATACAAAAAGGATTCACTTTATCGACACATATTCTAAGATCTTTGTAACCGGATCTGATTTTTTTGTCATGGACCCAGTTAGTGTTCTACTTTTTCATGGCATCAGGTTGATTTGAAATGTGTAAATCTGCAACACAAACCGATGTGTGTAATCACAGTTGTTAAAGGAAAAAAAGTCGAATTTTAGATTAGTCCTTAGATTTATGAAGATCTTTATGTCTGATCCAATCTGAAGTAACCCCCCCCCCCCCCCCCTATTTTCTGGAATGGTCTGACCTGACTGTATGATTGTGGACCTGCAGTTGATGGGTCAGACTACTTCTATCCTTAAGGGGGGGGAAGTGGTTCACTGAGCCAGGCGTACTGAAAACAACACCAGGCATTATGCAATCAGTCAATACAGCAGCTAATGGCTGAGTTTGATCCATAGATTAGAGAGAGCAAGAGAGAGAGAGAGAGAGAGAAAGAGAGAGAGGAGAGAAAATAAAATTAAAGGAAGTATTTAATTTCACCTAGCTGTCTTTTTCCAGGCTTTCACCCGTCTCACTCAGCACCTGTCTAGCCTTTTGTGGTTTCTCATTTGGAACTGACTGCTCGAACCACAGGTGTGAACACACACACACACACACACACACACACACACACATGCACACACGCGCACACACACACTGAATAGCCCACCTCGAAGGCAAATGCATCTATATGGAAAATGTTAGAAATTAAATTCAGATGCCACAACTCACAATTTTTCTCAGCTGGAGGTTAACAATCACACACACACAACACACACACACACACACACACTCTGTGAGGTCAAACAGAGTGTGGTGTAACTCATAGTGCTATTGCATGAGACAGTGCAGTATGGAACGGTGCGGTAACAAATACACAATCGTCGCTGAACGGTACCATGGAGTACCCATGCTGTTTCCACCAAGGTTCTGGAACCTTTTGAGGAACTAATTAGTTCTGGTACTTGCCTGAACTCCTTTGCCAGATATACCGTTACCATTAATGTAGTCTCCAGTATCTTTTCTACACTTTTCTGGCCACAAGCTTCACAGAAACATTTGAACACCGTGACATGATGAGTTTTTTTTTCAGAGCATGGACTACAGGAATTGGGGGGAAAAAATGTCACAGCATCATATTATCATATTAGAGAGATTGTTTGAAACAGTGGTGAGTAAGTGAGATGCTCATGTGTTGGAAACCTTCCTGTTGTCTTGAGTTTATAGAGACAAAACTGCCATTCATTTTTTTATTTAAATCCCATACACACATACAAACTAACCTGTATTTCATACTTTCTTACAAAACTGTTTCCTTTCCTTGAGAAGCAAAACAAAATAAACTTCTTAGCACTCAGGTGCGTGGAGCTAATGATACTGCTAATGGAGCTCATATGGGTGGAGCTAATGATACTGCTAATGGAGCTCATGTGGGTGGAGCTAATGATACTGCTAATGGAGCTCATGTGGGTGGAGCTAATGATACTGCTAATGGTGCTCATATGGGTGGAGCTAATGATACTGGTAATGGCACTCGTGGGTGGAGCTAATGATACTGGTAATGGCACTCATGTGGGTGGAGCTAATGATACCGCTAATGGAGCTCATGTGGGTGGAGCTAATGATACTGCTAATGGAGCTCATGTGGGTGGAGCTAATGATACTGGTAATGGCACTCATGTGGGTGGGGCTAATGATACTGGTAATGGCACTCATGTGGGTGGAGCTAATGAAACTGGTACATTTACATTTACATTTATGGCATTTGGCAGACGCCCTTATCCAGAGCGACTTACAATAGTGCTTTGAAGTCTA
>CM075016.1:4682875-4700375 GCA_037576675.1 Pangasius sanitwongsei | reverse complement strand
CTCAAGTAGATTATATAATGTTCTACTGTAGTCATAATGTGAATTATAATTATAAGCATATTATTATTATTATTATTATTATTATTATTATATAGCATCTAGCATTTAAACAACAATACTAAATTCACTTGTTTATTTTTGCTAATATATTATTTATATATAATATTTTATGAATTTCTAAAAATGTTCATTTATTTATATTAATTATTTTATTTTACTTTACTTTAATGATAAGTATGTATTCATTATTAAAATCTCACAATACAATACACGATAAATAGGACATTTGTTTAAAATATCCACATTACATTCGGATTAAATGCAGGTAAACAGTTCTGCAGTAAAAACCCTTTCTTGGGTTTACTTAGTTAAAAAAAGCAGAGTTTATGAAGAACAGCTTTATTTCCTCGAAGTCCTCGAGCTGCTCCACATAAGCGCTACGTCCCGTTCACCTGATTCACTTTCCTTCCACACTGGCTAGCTGAAGCAGTGGGAGAACTTAGCGAATAAATCAGCCAATATGGAGATGGCTGGAGGTTTAAACCCTCAGGATAACAGGTAAGAATCTGTTTTAATTAATAACAGCATGAACACATGCAGATGTTCGGCTGATCACCAGGAGAAAGTGCAAAAGAAAAAGGAAACTGCCTCATGTTTCAGATCGCAGCTTCTGATGTTTCGAAACATCTGAAATATATTCGAATATTTCAGATGCTTTGGTTCACAAATGAAAGTTGCATATGAAATTGAGCTTCAGGTGAACGTCAGCGATGATTCAGTCTCAGGATCTGAGTAGAATTTCAACTCGTTGTGTACAGAATTCACTCAATAGTAACGGATTCATAAAAACAATTCATCACCGTCATTTTATACCACAGCGTAGTTGAATCTGATTGGCCAGAAGGAGTGCATTATTGTCATATAACAGTGCTGGACTCGGACCGGAACTCTGGCTGTGAGTTTATGTTAATGCGCTCATTATAATGTTAATTCTAAACATGGTTGATGCGCTTATTCTAATATGTTATCGTTTCTATAGTGACAGCTCGTTCACAGGAACTCGCACAGTGTTAAATCAACGTCTTTTAAAAAATAGAAATCTTAAATAAACGTCTTCTTAAAGAAAACTTGGCCACATCGACGATCCCACCTGCTTTCAAGCCGCTTACGTGGAGCGTCCGCTGCACACGTCGCTGAGCTGTTACTATGTTGACACAGAGCACCGAAACTTAATTGTCACGATGAAAGTGTGTGTTTGGAGTGTGTTTGCTCTTGGAGGTGTGCAAACCACTCCAGTAATTTACATCTTTATAAGAGCGACAGAGAGAAAGAGAGGAAGATGAACAGTGGGATGGGTTAGTCAGAGTACCGAGAGGAAATCCAACAATAATAATAATAATAATAATAATGACACAATTTTTATTTAATAAGAATCATGAAAGTTAGAATAATGTAAACGAGAGCAATAAATTAGTATGGTATGAAAAATAGTCCTTTAAAAAAGCAATTAATTAAAATTAATTAAATTTAATTAATTAATAAAAATCATTCTTAATGTTATTTTGATTTTTTTTTTTTGTTGAATATGTAATAAAATAATGTATTACATTGCTTAATCCACTGTCACACACAGCTGCCCACACACACACACACACACACACACATACACACACACACTGGATATTAACGACAGAAGAGAGAGGCCAAAGGTCAGACAGAAAGAGAAGCTGCTTCTGTCAGTTCTCTTTTGTGTTTATATATGTGTATTTCTGTGTGTGTGCGTGTGTGTGTGTGTCCACCCTTAAGTGATCAGCGCCTCAGTACCGTTTTACAGATGTGCCTCACTCGTCTCATCTCGTCTGGTCTTCCTCCGTCGTCTTTGGTACTTAGATCTTCAAACGCTTGTCCCTTTGTTCCTTCATTCCGTCTTTCACTCGTTCCCTCTTTTACTCGTTCCCTCGCTCTTTCATTTACTCATTCCCTCATTCGGTAGTTGCCTTCTTCTTTCTCCATTATTTTCTTTTTGTCCTTTAACAGTGCTGAGTGTCAGTAGCTCACATCCTCACCATCCCAATGCAGAGGCAGCGGGGCCACGATTCGTCCGACACACACTGCATTAGCGTCCAGGTATGTCACACACACACACACACACACACACACTCGTTCCTCAGCACACCGTTGTCTCTTTTGCTTTTTATACCTGACCTCACTAGTGCATGTTCTTCTCTCACACTGTGTGTGTGTGTGTGTGAGTGTGAGTCATCCAACAAATCATGTCATATATTGATCTCCACTTTAAATGCTTGACCATTTAGAGTTTTTTCTGTGTTTATTTTTATTTTTGTTATTTTTGTATCCTTTTTTGTCAATACTTTTCACACACTGTCCGAAGGTTAAACAGAAGTGTGTTACCTGTTAGCTTCCTATGATAGAGAAAATGTAAACAGTTTTATTGTAAGTGTTACGCTGTCGCTATAGATGTCACAAAAATAATATAAAAATATAAAAATAAACCCGGGTTTTATAAACACGTCGTTACCTCAGAGTGAAAAAGCACAGAAAACAGACTTGACAAACCTTCTGAAAGGTCTTCTAAAGTAATGTAAAGCATTTAAGGTAAATGTTTGGCAGCTATCACTGACAACATTGGTTTTATTTTCGATCATTTCAGTTTATGGATACAAGATGAGGAAATTTAATTGGAAAAGTTCTTAACTTTTTCACTTCCACATTGTGTTTGGGAGTAAAATAGGTTTTATTATGATTTGAATTTTTAAAGAAAAGAAAGATAATACATCAAAATGCATCCGGTCATGTTTTCTCAAAGAAAAAAAATCTTTATAATTTTTTTTATATATATGTATTTAACATTTTTGCTGTTTTTGCTAACTTGAGAAGCTGTGGTAACAAATTTCACCCAAATCTACATCATCATCATCATCATCATCATCAAAGAGAAATATAATTAAAAACAATTTGGAGAGATTCTGACTATTTATTTATTTTTAAGTTTAGTATGTCAGGTGCTGTGTAGAGGTGAAGACTACTTCAAATTTTTTATATTTCTGAAGTATATATATATATATATATGTGTGTGTGTGTGTGTGTGTGTGTGTGTGTGTATGTGTGTATAATTTGTATAGTTATTGTAGTAGCTGTAGTATTATAGTTGTGGTATTATTCCTCAGCTTACACTGTTATCTATTTAAATTTACTTTACAACTCATTTGGATTTGGACTTTAATCAGATTTAATGAAGTCAAAATAAAAAAAATGAGTAAATGGTGTTAAACCCACATTTCCTCTTCAGTCAGAACCACAGAAGACTTTTTAAAAAAAGGTTTAAAATTGAAATAGAGCACATTATCTTATCTCATTATAATAGCTCATTAGAGTTCATTAAGAGGTGACTGATAAAGTGCTCCTCCTCCTCCTCCTCCTCATGTACATTACTCCCAGCTCCTCATTAACACTCAGACACATTTATTATCTAGTTTACTTGCTAACGAGTCCTAATAAAGGTAGCTTTGTTAAAGAATGCATTATTCTTAAGTATAAAGTTCAGCACATGATAAGATAATGATCACGCTTGAGGTTAAAGAATTAAAATGAAATAAATAGAGAGTGGCTGAAAATGGCATTTAATAAGAGCTAAGTTAAAGAGATTGAAGGTTTTTTTCCCCTTAGCTAATTTATTTTTTTTATTAGTTATGTTGTTTGTGTATGTGTGAATCTAACATGTAGCATTTACTATTTAATAATAATCCTTAACCATTATATAATTAAAGCTGGGGAAAGAGAATCAAGTTAAAAACATCAGTGGTTTTCTACTTTTATTCCATAGCTGATTAATTCTGTTGATTACGCATCACTAAAAGTACTTAACAATGGAACTGCTTAACCTACCCACATAAAAAAATACATAAGAAATACCAAAATCACTCTATCATGAAGCAAAAGAAAGGAAATTCATGCATTTTGGAGAAAAAAAATAGGTTAATGTTGTTTTAATACTCTGATAAATCGAAGACTAACAGACATGTAAGTGCTAATATCTGATTATTTTCACTATTGAAATTGTTCATTGGTGTAAAAGCATTCCTGTGAAGAAGAAACACACATTTTAGACAGTTGAAAAATAATTTTAATGTTGTCTGCGAAATTAGATGGATGACGAACATTCGTGTCGGAGCAGCACGTCAGTTCATGGTTGTAAATTCAGCGTAGTATTTAATATTCTCCAGATATTTAGCAAGAATGCCATGCTTAAAAATAACAGAAAATCTACACTAGAATATAGAAATATTTCGATATTTCTAGTGCAGTTTCCCCACACAGTAGCTTTTAACATTGTTAAAATTAGAAGATGAGTAAATGAAGTATATCTGTGCATTATTTTTACTGACCAGAGCTTCGTCACTGAATATCAGACGCTACACAAAAATTGACTTTATTTGAAGGGAATTTTCATCGGATTGACAGAAATCTTGTAATTATACGTGTGTTATTATAAACGTAGACACATAAAGGAAATGAGCATGCTTTATATTTCTCTGTGGACTATGAACGAATCATATAACAGAATATCACAATATTGTGGCAGACCGGTTATAATTTCCCAGGAGATAGATCTTACACACACACACACACACACACATATATAACACATAGTACATTTCCGACAAGTTTTAGTTTTTCCATTTATGAAGAAAGTGTTTTAAATGCTTCTAATCAATACTCGTTTAATCAGCCTGAGCATCAATCAGTCCACTCTATTGATCTGACCTGACATACACACACACACACACACACACACACACACACACACACACCTCTCTCTTCTTCATTTCTATGGATGGATGAACACTTGACATCACCACTCATCACCAATCTCTAGTGCACACACCAATATAAAAGAATGTCTGAAATGTTCGTGTTTATTTACATACAGTAACCTAGTAACAGTGTTTATGATTATAATTAATTTTCTTGAGTACATTTAATAAATAAATAATAAATGTATTATTACTGATAATTAAGTATAAAGATGACCTTATAAGAAGTTTATAAAATAATGAAATCGAGGTAGAAAGGTAGAAGAGTCTGTTTAAATGAAAATCTCAAGCAAAGCTAAAGTTAAAACGACTGAACACAGTCTATAATAAATGTTTAGGGAATAATCTTGGATTCTTTCGATGTTTTAAAAGAAGACAACAGTTATTTAGAAGTTAGTAGAAACAGACAAAAAAAAAAAGAGAGAGAAAGAAACAAGAAAATGACCTGATTTTATTTTGCAGCCCATTGTGGTGAGTAGTTGTGCAATCTGGCAACCCTGTCCTCTACTGAGATTAGATTATTGATCTGAACACTAAAACATTCAGGGAAAATTTATCCCTGAAAAAGGTTACGGTTAGGGTTAGGGTTAGGGTCATCTTGTTCTCCTTTTGTAACATACACACACTCACACACACACACACACACACACATACACACATTTATCAGTGGTGAGGGGGACAGAGGACATGGAGATTTGGAAAAAATCTCCAGAGAGGGAGAGAGAGAGGGAGAGTGTGTGTGTGTGTGTGTGTGTGAGCGTTTGTGTGTGTGCGTGTGTGTGTCTTCCAACACACTTGGAAATATCTCACGTCTGTGAGAACGTTTTGTTTTGGGAAATGAATCCTTAAGCGTATTGTTTAAATACAGGGTGATGGTGAACTCCTCGCAGCGCTGCTTCCGCATGATAATCGACACGTAAACACATACGAGAAGAACAGAACAGAGAAGAGAAGAGAAGAATGTGTCAGGTTATGCTTTTGGTGAATAGAATAACATCAAAGCTGGTTTAAAAACGTCTCCTGCCCAGAAAACACACACATACACACACACACATCATATTCAGGCACAGAATAAACTCGATCACTGACATCCTGTAATTGTTCTTTCAGCACAAAGTCACAGAGGTTTGCCCCTCTGACAACAGGGCAAAAAAAAAGAAAAGAAAAAGGGAAGAAAGAAAAAGAATAAACACAAATGTGACAGACATGGATGGGACCTATCAAAAATATGCAAAATGATAAAGAAAGATTATCTTGTAGTAAAGTCTGTAAATATTTTCACGTCCAAACCAAACTAAAAATTCCCATCAGATTTAAAACATTTTTTTTTAATTTTCTTCACAAGCGTATTTTGATAAATACCATGTAGCACACTTACAGCATAGCTGATTTCCATTTAGCCAAGCCCACAAAATACTCACAGAGAACTGAAAAGAACAAATACTAACTAAATGGTGAAATGCAGTAATACAGCTCAGCTACTGCAGCCCATCGGCTAACTCCTCCTCCTTTTATAAGGTGCCATTACTTTTGTCCTAATTGAACAGCAAGTCTTATTTGTCGTAATTTATGGATTTGTTTCGAATGAGAAGATATGAAGCAGTTTATTCTGTCTTATTAACTTGAAGAGAGAGAAAAAAGAGGACGGTGACGGAAGGACTGTTTCTAGCTGCTATAGCGTAAGTGACAACGGGAACTAACTCATTTCGCCAGCATCAAATGTAACTATAAATGGATAAAAAGTGTATCATATTTTAGTTGATTTGAACAAGTGGTCTAAAAGATCTTTTTATCTCGGCATAATTTTCTTAATTTAAAGCAATATTCAGGGGGAATTTAATAGCATGGAACTTTTTCATTCCGCTCCGAGGTTTTCCATTCTGTCCCTGCACTCCGGGTTTTATTCCGACCCGCAACCCCATTTGGAGGCTACAAATTGAGTTTCCGATTTGAGCAGCTTTTCAAAAGGCGAAAGCTTGTATTTCCGTGGAGTGCGCACACACACACACACACACACACACACACACACACAAGCATTTACTTTCAGATTTGCTCTGGGCCGCCAGCTAAATGAAGAACGCAGCAGATTTTGTGAAGTTTGAGAAAGATGGAGAGGGGATGGTGAGAGAGAGAGAGAGAGAGAGTTTAGGATGAATAATGCAGGCAGGTGATTTGGCAGCGTCTGAGCTGGAATGAGGGAGAATGGATGTAGAGAAAAGGTAGAATGGTGAGAATAATAACAAGAGGTTAGGACACTCCCTGAGAGACAGGATGAGAGGAGGAAAGTAGGACATGGAGTTACTGAATAAGACCTGCAGGATAGATGGAGACGAGGTAGAGAGAATACAAAATGCAGAGAGCAGCTGGAGAAAAAAAAACAGTGTGTGTTGTGTGTGTGTGTGTGTGTGTGAGAGAGAGAGAAGGAACAGTGACAGAAACATGATTAAAGTCCTGTCGGGGAATTCACCGAGGCCGCTGACGACAGCAGATGGGTTTAATCTACTGAAGCGCTACACAACTTCTGTAAAAATCTCCGTGTTCAGCTTAATGAAGCCGAGCATCACCACACTGCTGTTCTCTAACCCTCTCTCCATTCATTTTCTCTTTTCTTCCTCTTCTTTCTTCCAACTCTGACAAATTCACAACATTAAAATTCACGCTTTGACATTAGGAGTCTTTTTTTCCATGTAATCTGCGACGATAAGTACGACTTTCACGTGACAGAGCGTGACACAAAAACTTCTTGACGCACTTCTAATGATTTTATCCTCGTGGTCTCCTGAAATTGTACAGTTCCTCATCCTCAGCTCCGTCTCTCCAGTTAAGAATCGCTCTCACTTACATCACTTAAATCTTACATCAATGATTATACGCTTTTCTTTGTTAAACAAGAAGACATTTTATTAATACATGTACAGGTCCCTGTGAATGAACTGTCACTATAGAAACCATAACTTATTAGAAGGAGAGCATTAACATGAACCTGTCCTTCCTGTCACAGCCTTCTGACCAATCAGATTTGAGAATTAAACTGCGCTGTGGTATAAAAACATGACTGTAAAGTAGTGTATATTTTTCTTATACACACACACACACACACACATATTATATATAAATATACACTCACCGTCCACTTTATTAGGAGCACCTGTACACCTGTACATTCATGCAGTTATCTAATCAGCCAATTATGCATAAAATCCTGCAGATACAGGTCAAGAGCTTCACTTAATGTTCACATCAAACATCAGAATGAAGGAAAAGTGTGATCTCTGTAACCGTGGCATGAGTATTTATAGATCTCCTCCAAAAGACATTGCATGAGCAAGACTTCTGTGGGTGGAAACACCTTGTCAATAAGAGAAGTCAAAGGAAAATAGCCAGATTGGTTTGAGCTGCCAGGAAGGATCTAGGAACTCAAATAATCACTCTTTAAAACCGTGGCGAGCAGAAAAGCATCTCAGCATGCACGAATTACATCTCAGCATGCACGAAGCACATCAGGTTCCACTCCTGTCAGCCAGGAACAACAGTCTGAGGCTATCATTGGCACAGACATACCCAAGCTGGACAGTTGAAGATAAGGGGGAAAAAAATCACCTGGTCTTTTTCCGGTCTTCAGCTGTCGAGATTGGGTGAGTCTGTGCCCATGATAGCCTCAGATTGTTGTTCTTGGCTGGCAGGAGTGGAACCTGATGTGGTCTTCTGCTGTTGTAGCTCATCCACCTCAAGGTTTGATGTGTTGTGCGTTCCTAGATACTTTTCCCGCTCACCCTGGTCGTAAAGAGTGCGTATTTGAGTTACTAGAGACTTCTTGTCAGCTCAAACCAGTCTGGTCATTCTCCTCTGGTATCTCTCATCAACAAGGTGTTTCAGCCTGCAGACCCTCTGCTCACAGGATGTTTTTTTTTGTTTGTTTTTCACACCATTCCGGGTAAACTCTAGAGACTGTTGTGTGTGTGAAAATCCCAGGAGATCAGCAGTTTCTGAAATACTCAAACCAGCCCACCTGGCACCAACAGCCATGCCACGGTTAAAGTCACAGAGATCACACTTCTTCTTCATTCTTTTTTCAAATATTTGAAGCTCTTGATCTGTATCTGCATTGTTTTTTATGCACTGTGCTGTTGCCACGTGGCGGCTGATTGGATAGCTGCATGAATGTACATGTGTACAGGTGTTCCTAATAAAGTAGAGAGTGAGTGTATATAATGTATAGCATATTTTTTTATTTAAACCAATTAAACAAAAACAAAACTCAAAAACGAATCGTCTACCTGCTATTCGTATTCGTATTTGTATTCGTTTACAAGACGTTATCTGTCCAAGCTGAGTAGCGTATTGGTATTTGGTTACACCACGAGTTTGTTGTAGTGTTTTTAACAGTCCTTCACAGAACACATGCCGTGTTTGCACGCAAAGATTTTCTCCGGTCTGTACGAATTCATTCAGATTACAGATTCCCGATGAGGAGTTTCTATGAACCCTAAACTGCACAACATCGTGCGCATACATGGAGCGGAGTTTAGTGTCAAAGTTGCCATGACAACGAGGAGCACGTGAGCCCGTGTTCAGCGTGTCCATCACACTCACGCTGCTTGTGTGTGTTTTTTTTTTTTTTGAGGTTTAAATCATTTCTGTCTCAGCAAAATGTCATCGGGGTGTGATTATTAAATGCACAGCCAGAAGACGTGTGTCGTAAAGTTCAACCAGGTGTTTCATATCATTGTTAAAAATACCATAAAACGGACAATTATCCATAATGTGTCCAGCATTAAACGCCCCTTGAGGTTAGAGATGTTTACATGAATGTTTATTCTGATTGATTATTAAGCTCTTTGTATTGTTCAGATTAGATTTAAGTTTCATTCCTAACAGAGATTGCTGTGTCTGCTTGGGAATGAACACATCTGTACAGCTGCAGTAATTAAGGAATTATGCTAAGCTGTGTTATAAATTACAGAAACGAATCAGTGACGTTTCTGCAGTAATGTACACACCTTAAGCTACACTCTTCTATATATACACTTTCATTGATCTTTTTTCATTCGTCATGTACCCATTCTAGCTTTCTAAAAAAAAAAAAAATTTGAATCCAAGGGTTAGCCTCTGTTGAAGGGTTCTACACAGAAAAACCCTGTGTAAAGTAGCCTAATGGTGTCCATTAGGCATTAGTATGTAATAGGGAAATAGCTAATGGGAAACATCAGGACAATTCCCATTAAAAAAAAAAAAACCCTTACACATTAATGTCCACATTAATAATTACTGTTTTTCTTTGTAGAACTGCAGAACACAGGGTTCCAATTTCAGAAAAGGTTAAAAGGTTTTAGTAAGTAAAAAAGCCATCCAAAGAACCCAAGAGGAACCTGAGGGAACTTTCAAGGTTCCATATAGAACCCTATACCTGAGTGTTTCTTTATCAGAAAGAAGGAGAACCCTCACTTATACAAAGAACCCTTAAAGAACCCATAAAGGACCCCTTTTAGTGGCTGTATGAGAATAGTAATGTAGAGTTCGTTGGACAGAGATGTGTGTGTGTGTGTGTGTGTGTGTGTGTGTGTGTGTGTGTGTTCCGTGCCCACAGAATTCCTCAGTGCACTTCTAATGACTCTATTTCATTTCCATTATAAACCACCTCTCTCTCTCTCTCTCTCTCTCTCTCTGTCTCTCTCTCCCTCTCTCTATGCATGTTTGTCTCTCTCTCTCTCCTGGGGTGAGAGATAAAGGGATAAATCGTTGTATTTGTGTCTGCTGTAATTTGTCTTCTGTTCGGATGAAGACACGGCGGCTTTCCAAAAAATAAACAGCTTATGAATCCTCACTCGCGACTCCTCTCAGGAAGTAATGTGTGTGTGTGTGTGTGTGTGTTCTCTAATCCCTCTGTCAGGCTGTTATTGGCTCTTCAGTCTTGAGGACTGGTGGAACATCTTAGCGTCAGAACGCTGTGACGCATTGTTACACACACACACACACAAGTGTGTACTTAAAACGCACCATCTGCCTTGCCCCTCTGGGCTGGAGAATCAGTTCTCTGTCTTTCTCTCTTTCTCTTTCTCTCTCTCTCTCTCTCTCTCTCTCTCTCTCACACACACACACACACACACAAAACCACACACACTTGAGTGCTCACATATCAGCACAGACGGCAGTCTTGCTTTCTGTCAACACTGGAACAGATCAGAAGAGTGATATTAGTGAGATATGAGAGAGACATGACTAAACACACTCTCTCTCGTTCTCTCCCTCTCTCTCTCTCTCTCTCTCTCGGTCTCTCTCGTTCTTTCTCTTGCTCTCTCTCTCTCTCTCTCTCTCATGTAGCCTGCAAAAAATCTGTTTTACATTTTTATTTTCATTAGATTAGTAACTACTTTTACATGTTTCCACTTTTTGAGGAACTAAATGAATGACATTGCCACAGTTCCTGTTCAAGTTCCTGGTGTGTGTTTGTGACACACTGCACGAACCATAGCCAGCACTGTAAAGTGCAGTAACACAGTGAGCACTGTGAGACAATGCTGCTCATACACACACACACACACACACTTTATCAATCGCTGGTTTTCTAAACGCAGGTGGTTATGATGTGGGGATGAGAGTTAGTACAATTTTGTCTTTGACCAATCAGGAACAATCAGTACAGCAAGCCCCGCCCCCAATAGTTCCTGCTCTGTGCAATAGGGCTTCTGTTCTCTAGAGTAGGAACTTAAAAAGGTTCCTCGAATTATGGCCTAGATTGATTCCTGTGTTACTGAAAAGGTTCCTGTGTTACTGAAAAGGTTCCTGTGTATATCTCTAAACTTGTCTCTGTCTGTCTTTCTATCTCTGTCTCTCTCACCCTCTTTTCTTTTTCTCTCATTCCCTCGATGCACTCGTTCTTGTTGCAGATGCCTTTCATCCTTTTCTTATTTGACTCACTACCCTTCCTTTCCTCTTCATCCATCCATCCATTTATTTATTCGTTCATTCATTCTTCTGTTTGTTTGTTCATTCAGCCTTGTATTTGGACTTTAATTTGTGTTTTCATTAATTGCGTTTTTTCATGCGCTGCTACTTCATTCATCAGTTTATTCATGTTTTTATTCATGCATTTGTTCATTAATTCATGTGTTTGTTCGTAAATGAATTAATTGGGTTTTTCTGTGCATTCATTGATATGTTTATTTGTACGTTTATCAAGAACAGCATCTTTTACAAATGTGTGAAAAGTAAAAGCCTGTGCATTATGCATTATTTTGTGTGTGTGTGTGTGATAAAACTTTTTCGATTGCAATGGTTTACCTTTGCCTTGACACTCACACAGCATTCTAAGATCTCTTAGATCTCTCTCTCTCACACACACACACACACACACACTCTTGTCTGCGATGTTTCACTGGTGTGTTAATATCAGCGCTGACTCCAGTAGGATGCTGATGAATGAACGCTTCAATTGTTTCTGTTTTCCATTAAACTGAAGTCCTCAGTGATAAACAGGAAGTTCTTTTACATTTGTGCTTATTTTACAAAAAGCAGTGAAGTGGTATCTTCTGAGTCGCTCGCTGGAAACCACCTGTACTTCCTGATTTAGCAGAAGTGTTCGGTTCAGTTATTTCACAGTGCTGGACACAACCATGTGTTTCTCTGACCGTGAATCCACATTTACATTTCCTGTGATTTTTTATTGTTTTTTTGTTTTGAGAGCGATGTTAACTGTTGACTAATAATCAACGGAATAAGCTTAGTACAAGAGATACCAGTATGCCATGCTGACAACCACGCCCGCTCTCAGCCGCAGCTAATGAGAGTGCCCTGCGCTCTCAGCCACACCCACTCTCAGCCACGCCCACTCTCAGCCACACCCACTCTCAGCCACACCCACTCTCAGCCATGCCCACTCTCAGCCACACCAGTCTCATCCATGCCCACTCTCAGCCACACCCACTCTCATCCATGCCCACTCTCAGCCACACCACTCTCAGCCACACCACTCTCAGCCACACCCAGTCTCAGCCACACCACTCTCAGCCACACCACTCTCAGCCACACCACTCTCAGCCATGCCCACTCTCAGCCACACCAGTCTCATCCATGCCCACTCTCAGCCGCACCCACTCTCAGCCACACCACTCTCAGCCACACCACTCTCAGCCATGCCCAGTCTCAGCCACACCACTCTCAGCCACACCACTCTCAGCCACACCCACTCTCAGCCACACCACTCTCATCCGTGCCCACTCTGAGCCACGCCCACTCTCAGCCATGCCCACTCTCAGCCATGCCAATCTCAGCCATGCCCACTCTCAGCCACACCCACTCTCAGCTACGCCCGCTCTCAACCACACCACTCTCAGCCATGCCACTCTCTCCGCCACACCACTCACAGCCACACCCGCTTTCAGCCACACCACTATCAGCCACGCCTGCTATCAGCCACGCCCACTCTCAGCCACCATTCTCATCCACGCCCCTCTCAGCCACTCCCGCTCTCAGCCACACCACTCTTAGCCACACCTGATTTCAGCAACACCATTCTTTGCCACACCACTCTCAGTAACGCCCCTCTCAGCCACACCACTCTCAATAACGCCCCTCTCAGCCACACTACTCTCAGCCATACCCGCTTTCAGCTACACCACTCTCAGTAACGTCCCTCTCAGCCACACTACTCTCAGCCATACCCGCTTTCAGCTACACCACTCTCAGCTACACCACGCTCAGCCACGCCCCTCTCAGCCACACCACTCTCAGTAACGCCCCTCTCAGCTACACCCCTCTCAGCTACACCCCTCTCAGCCATGCCCAAACTCAGCTTCCCTCTCTCAGCCATGCCCACATTCGGCTACACCCCCCTCAACTATGCCCGATCTCAGCTATGCCCTTCTCAACCATGCCCGATCTCAGCCACGCCGATCACACTGTGGTCTCAATAAGTGTAGTCTTGGTCTTGTCTGTGAATTTGTAAAATGAATGTTTTCGTTGTCTTTTCTTTTCTCATGCACAAATTTGACAAGAAGTAATTCCTTCTTCTAACAGTCTAATCACTAATGAAGCTGACCACTTGAAGTAAAGGCTTGGCCTCAAAATGGATTTGATTTCAGCCTTGACTCTGTCTTGCTTTCATTTGGACTTGATCTTGACTTGACTTTGACCTGCTCAAGACTCAATTTTGACTCAATCTTGGCTAGTCCTGGTCATGAACTTGTCTTGAACTTGTCAGTGGTGGTCTTGCGTACAGCTCTACAAACACTTTGCTCTGCAGCTAGAGGTTACACAATTCTGACGTCTCTGTAGATTGAGTTTGGCGCGTTTGTGATGTGGCCGGTGTGGATTCAAATGCTTGTTAAAGTGGAACTGTGTGTTCGCTGTGACTTGGCCATGAGCTGGTGCAGAATTAAACACGGTTTTAGACCTGGAGCGGATCACCAGTGCACAACGATTAAGCGATTAAGTGATTATCTTCTCAGATCATCCTGTGGTGTGTAAAATCCAATCTTAAATCCTTCACTCTCATCACAGTCCATTCAGATTCATGACACAGCTTCCGAGAATGAATCTTTGCCCTTAAAGTCCTCACTACTCCTCTTTATATAAGAATTTAAAAGTTTGTACTTTTAATGGTATAAAAACTTTGCTAAGTATTTTGCTATTTGCCCTAGATCCAGCCCTCCTGTCCATTTCCCCAATAACGTTCTGCTAAGCCTCTTTAGCTCAAGTCCCTGTGGTCAAGCCGATAATTGGCTCTTCTGCTCAGCACTGAAATGAAATCGTGTAGAACAATAAGCTAGCAGACTTCACCTGTTCCATTATAGGGCTGAACAAAGGGAACAGGAAAAAAAAACAGAGAGAGAGATTGCAAAAATTCGTATAGACAAGGGACAGAATCAACAGATAATGAATTAAATAATTAACAACTCTGTGTGGAGTTCCTATTGATTATTTTCCTATAATAACACATCCTCAAGTGATTTGTTCCTCTTGTACCACAGCAATTAAAGAACGTCATACTTTTCACCCATTTCTAGTTACATTTAATGTAACTATACATGTTGTGCAAGTGAGTTCCTGTTGTCGCTTATGTTTTAGCAGTTATAAACAGTCGTTTCCTCACCAGCCTCTCTTCTTTCTCTCACTTGCAGTTAATAAGACAAAAAAAAACCCCACAGAATCCAAGAAACCACTTTTCCTCTGACTGTTACAAAGCGCTGACACTGGAGACTCCTTCCATTAACAGAAAGCTTCACCATTTCAAGGATTACACACGTTTTTAAATCCATTTATGTGGAGCGCCTGCAGTACAAGTCCCTGTGGATGAGCTGTTACTATAGAAACAATAATGTTAGTATTGTATACTGTCAGAGCTGCTGTTCTAGTAAAATTAATCAACACCTTCTGACCGGTCACAACCTGGAATTCAACAGCAGCGTGGTACGAAATAATTAACTTGGAAAACGTTTTCCATCTTTAATAAAGTGGGTCCTTTCAGAAAAATGAGGATAATCACACTTTTATATTAACGTATTCATTTATAGTTATGAAATTGTAATATGGTGTTGAGGTGCACTTCAGCAGGGATCTCTCCAGGCGAAAGATGGTGTAGTGCATCGGTTCTCAAACTAGAGGTCTTTTCATTTACATATGGGGTTGTGAGGGAAACTCACAATCTCCTCCTTTGTTTTATTCATTGATTTTACAAATATTCCCTGTCTTTGAAACAACTATGAAAACGGATTTTGTGTGCTACGGATGTGGAGAGGATTTTGTGTGCTACGGAGAGTATATGTGCTATTTTAGTGTTTTCAGTCTCCTGGCACACTGCACTTGTGCAGGAGTTCAGCAATAAAATTGGCAAATTCCCCTGTCCATCTACCTCTGGCTAAACAAACTAGCGTTATCTCAAATCACGTACTTATGTACTATTCTAGACTGTAAGGTGGAAATGTATGAAGTGTAGAATGGTCATGGATTAGGGTTGCAGAAAGTTCATAATATCCACTTGGGGTCAGTCATTAGCCCAAAACGTTTTGGGAACGTCCGCTGTGTGAGTCTTGTCTGTGATGGTTTAGTGTACACACCGCTAATTCTGAGGTTTGGAAAGCAGTTTAGTGTAGAGACTGTGCAAGAATATTTTCAGCCATTTTAGAAGCATCAATAATATGTTTATTTTTGAAATGTAAGGTTAAATTTGCTACGCTTAAATAAAATTTCTTATCGAAAATAAGCCCATCTATACGAGACAAAATTTTCCCCTGGTACCTGACTGTGTCTCCTAAGTAACGTCACCTCTGACCACACACTCTCATAAAGAGAAAATGAAGGCAGCCCTAGAAGAAGCCTTTATGTGTCACATGTACTGTGCATTACGTTACAGTAAAGTTCACTTCTTTGCATATCCCAGTTTGTAAGGAGTTTGGGGTCAGAGGTCAGGGTCAGCTATGATACAGTGCTAAGGAGGGTTAAGGACCTTGTTCAAGAGCCTGACCTTCTAACCACTGAGTCACCACTGCACTTATCATAAATAACCTGTTCCTCTCTGGCATGAGTGTAGTGATGTGTGTAGTGATGTGTGTGGTGACGTGTGTAGTGATGAGTGTGGTGATGTGTGTAGTGATGTGTGTAGTGATGAGTGTAGTGATGTGTGTGGTGACGAGTGTAGTGATGTGTGTGGTGATGAGTGGTGTCTTTCTCACAAAAAGGGTTTTTTTTTGGTCTTACGCTCCCCCATTATTGCCTGAAGAGAGTCAGAAGGTCATTTAGAAGGAGTGAAGTAGAATATAACGAGTTGTTCCGTAGTGCATTGATTGGTGCAATGTTGCATAAATACAAATTCATGTTGCCATGGAAACTCTTTCTCTCCATCCCTGCAAGATAATCGCAGAACACGCTGATATTAGCGCTGTCCTCATTCCCGTCTGACGTTCCGTTACTTCCCCAAGACCTTCTCCAATGTCCCCATCTGTCCCACTTCTCTTAGATCGATGGCTAGTGCGTGGCCCAAAAACACAAAGCCTCATGGGAAATGTAGTGCAGGAGCTTGTTTTCAGAATTCGATCCAGATGTGGCTGGCTGCTGGTCGACAGTATTAATATTGATCCTACACATCTGGATCTACAGCTGTGTGTGTGTGTGTGTGCCACAGAAACTCCATGTGCAGCTGCTCAGAATGAACAGATAATTGGCGAGCAAGAGTTCAGAGAGTGTGATGGAAAGTTGGACGGACTTTTAAGGTTTTTTTTTTTTTTAAAGAATCATCTGCAGTCCTTTGGGTATCAAAAGAATGAACAGTATAAACTGGTAAATTTATTAGTTTCAGTTAAACCGCCACCAATTTGAACCTCTTAAATATAATCAGTGTAGAATAATTTATAAAAAGTTCACATGTGGTCTTTAAGTATGTATCCCATGAAAATACCCAAAATGGCCTAAAATGATATTACATTACAAAATACACATCCATAAATATGCATCCACAAATTTGCATTCCAACACACCCCCACAGTCTAACATCACTACACAACACTAATTATTAGCTAGCCTAGCTAGCCGTTTAGCTAACTGCTAATCAGCCCACATTAGTCAGTTGGATTTTAGTGTCAGAGTCAAAGGATTCACATACAGTCAGGTCCGGAAGTATTTGGACAATGACAGAGTTTTTGTGATTTTGCCTTTATACACCACCACAATGG
>CM075016.1:4668574-4682344 GCA_037576675.1 Pangasius sanitwongsei | reverse complement strand
GTCTTGTCTTCAGTAAGTGAAAAGCAGCTCTATTGGGTTGAGATCAGGCGACTGACTCGGCCATTGAAGAATATTCCGTTTCTTTGCCTTCAGAAAGTCTTGAGTTGCTTGAGTTGTAGCATTTGGGTGAATGTGAGCCGAGAGTATAGCGCTATGTTTACTATGTTCGATCACATCTTGATTGTTTTGTTTCAAATCCATTGTGGTGGTGTATAAAGGCAAAATCGCAAAAACTCTGTCATTGTCCAAATACTTCACGTCATTTACATGTCTTAATATGTTCCAGTGTTACCATGACAGCTATCATCAGATCATTGCTAACAGTAGCTAAGCTAGGTTGCTAAATTGCATGTTCTTTATATTTTATATACAGTAAACATTTCCAGAGAGAGAGAGAGAGAGAGAGAGGTTTGCATTTGACAGAAAGTAGGTTATTAAAAGGTGTAACCTCTTCTCTCTCTCTCTCTCACACGCACACACACACACACACACACACACTATATTAAACACCATGATTTATCCAGTTTGTATTTTTAGCTGGACATTAATTCTGCTCCGAGTCCTCAGAGTGTGTGTTAATGATCATTCTGATGAGCACTCGGTCAGATCATCCTTCACACCATGAGCACGTTTTCTTTACAGCAGATTGCATTGAATTAACACACACTGACATTATTTTATTAATTCAACAAATCAACACAGTGAAGTGTAATATAATCTCCTGCACATCACACACACATTACAATTTCCTCACCTTGATTTAGTGTCTCATGGCTTCATTAAATTGTGCTCAAGTAACTGTCAGAGCTCGATATAAATAAAATAAAATGCAAACTAACAGGGATGTGCTGGAGCAAGTGCTGGTCTATGTGCTGCTGAATAATGAGTGTAGAAGCCATTTCGTTAAGTGAAACGGAAAAATTGACAGCAAAAAAAAAAAGCGCTATTTCCTACTTCAGTCTGTATTTTCTATCCCTGATTTTTTCAGGGTTTAAAGACGAGTGTTTGTGTTTAAAGGCAGTGGTCTAGATGCTAGTGAAAACAACATCTAGTCAAGAGCAAGTGTGTGTGTGTGTGTGTGTGTGTGTGTGTGTGTGTGAGAGAGAGAGAGATGGAACATGAGTGGAACTGATGATTATTGTTAGGGATAGATTGGAGATGACGTGTGTGTGTGTGTGTGTGTGTGTGTGTGGTGGTTATCAGGCTGTTGTGCCGTGTAATTAAAGGTGATCAGTGTGAAGATCTCGGTGCTCGATTACTTTCTCCTTATCACAATCCTGATCCACACCTGCAACCGAGCGACACCTCGAGTCTGTAATTACATCTCATCACTCTGACACACTGCTCCTGATGGAGATGAGTTAAGTGTGTGTGTGTGTGTGTGTGTGTGTAAGCTACTGAATTTCAGACATTGTGGTGTGGATTGATGAACTTTGAGATTCAAGGACTGATTGAAGTTTAATACTCTATAATTATTAAAGACACAAACACAAACAGATCAATACACACCCCATTGAGTGTGTATGCGTGTGTGTGTGTGTGTAAGAGAGAGAGAGAGAGAGAGAGAGAGAGAGAACGGATGGCTCATTTAGAGATCTAGAACTTTTTCATGTTTTGCTTCATTTAATATTTTTATGGTTTGTGATAATATTAAAATAATATTTCATACAGGCTTTGATTCAGGACTTTTATACGCTTTTAATACTTAATTTCATTTATTTTATTTTTGATAATGTTTAATATAAATTAGTTACATTTTAATGGTTATAATGTGTTAAATGTTAATATGGAAATATCATTTTTATGTAATTATTTTCCAAATTGTGTTCATATTTATAAAATTTTTGCAGCGCCTAATTTAAATCTTAAAAATCTTTAAAAGTGTTTGAAAAATGTTCATTTGTAAGAATCGTTCATAGCTTGTTTATTCTTAATTGCATGTAGTGTTTCGCATCCTGTCCTGGTGTTGTTCCGCTGAAATAAACTCAAATACTGCAATTCGTTTTAATGTTATTTACCAAACCTTGTAACTACAGGATATGCCATGTACGCATAGCAGCGGATTGTCATTATACGTTTGTTGCTATGGTTACGTGGGCCACACGTTTAGCCTACACCAATTAACATTCAGGTATCTGCTACACGCTTAAAGAAGGCACCTCTCCTACAGCAACGATCCAGGGGCGTGGTCAGGGCGGAGCCAGAATAAGAGTCAACCAATCAGGGAGATCTCATAAGCTCTTGTATCCTGAATTATTTCCCTATAACGGCATGTCCCCATGTGTGTGTGTTTTTTTTCCTCTTATACCACATCAATTTAGCAACAGTTACAAATTTGTTTTTATTAAAGAACAGCAGGTCATCATTTTTATCTGTCTATAGTTCCATTAATGTTGTGGAACGTCAGCGAAGCAAGTTAGTTCCTGCTGTCACTTTTTTCTCTCTTTGAAGTTAATAAGCCAAAAAAAAAAAACACAGTTTGTCATGTTACCAAGAAACCACAAAGAAGTGTAAACTCCTCCGTCCTGAAGATGTCGGAAAACTTAAAGTTACAGCTTTACCTCTGGAAATCGTTTACAGAAAAAAGAACGTTCTTATAATTCTGGCCATGTTACTGTTTATCTTGTAATGACGCAAATGGGAAAGATGACACAGTGTGTGTGTGTGTGTGTGTGTGTTTGAGTACACAGGTAGCTCATTGTGCCTCAAACCCGGGCAAAATGTCATTCTCCATAGAGATTTTTCCAGATTTCGATTTTTCAGATTCTTTAACTACACTTTTACGTTTAATTTTTATGATGTTTACATTTAATTTGAATGCAGCTTAGGTTTAATTAGGGTTTTATATATATATTTTTTTTTTTTTTAATTTTTGCCATTTTAATTTTCGTGTACTATTTAAGCTATAGATTTAGTAATCTTATTTTAATGCAGAGTTCGCTTCAGAGTTTTGATTACAGTTCAGTTTCTACTTAAACTGGATAGTTTTTATTATTTCATTTATAGTTTATTGTTTTAAATGTTATTGTTTAATATTTGAACGAATTCATTTATTTGTCAGATTCTTTCCTTTTTTTCTAGGTCAATTTTTAACATTCATATTTATTTACACTTGTGCTGGACTTCATTTAAATATTTCCGTACATATTTCATAGTTTAACCTTCATCTCAGCTTTCTAAATCCTGTTTAGTTTACAGTTTGGTTTATGCTTGTGAAGTTTGAGAGGACCATCTCAGCCACCCTCTGGCTGTATATGCTCCTGGTGCATTCTGGGTAACACACACATCCCTGTAAACACTGGAAATGAAGTTGTGTTTAATCAGATGCAGTGGTTATGATCTGAGATGTTTCCAATACAGTGTATTAGTCAGGGAGTGAAAAAGTGACAGCTCGAGGAGGAACCGTGATCAGAGGAGTGTGACGCTGTGCGAGCTCGCCGGGGGTGATGGGTAATGAAGTCCAAACTGTGGGGACGTTTACTAATGATAAAAAAGTGTGCAATTTCACCTGGTGATATTTACGGCCAATTAATCAGGATTTACACGTGACATTTATCGATATCCATCCCTGGAGCTTTTTGATCTCTCTCTCTCTCTCTCTCACACACACACACACACACACACTCTCTCTCTCCCCTCCCTCTCTCCCTCTCTGCATTTTATCTTGTCTTTTTTTCTTAGTGTAGTTACAGTGTGTGTGTGTGTTTGTGTGTGTGTGTATGTGTGTAGACGGATATGTGCAGCCAAACGAATTTGCTGATCAGATTAAGGACGTTTTTGACCGTCTCGTTTATGGTGATGGATGGATCAATCAGAGTGAGAGAACGAGGGAACGGACAAACGTTCCTGCAGGTTCCAATTACTGAGATTAAACCTGACAAGTACAACAAGCAGGAAACAATCTAAGGGCCCGTATCTCTCCCTCTCTCTCTGTCTGTCTATCTCTCTCTATCTGTCTCACTCTCTCTCTCTCTGTCTCCATCTCTCTCTCGCATCTCTCTTTCTCTCTCAGACAGAAAACAGAAGGAAACACAGTCCCGGTTAAACGAATACACACTGTAATAAATGCCAGACTTTAGGTCTGTCCCTCGTCTGCTGCTGTTGTCTTTAAAGTAAACAGGAAGTGAAGTGACAGAGGTTTGAACAGGACTGTGTTTTGTTTGAAAACTCTACAGAAGGATACAACAGTACAAGTTGAGTTTTTTTTCTGCATTTAATGCTCAGTAAAGAGTTCTGTATGTAATAATAATAACAATAATAATAATAATAATAATAAGAGAACCCATCATCCCGGTGATGAGTCTCAGTACTGTTTTTATTTCTCCTTTCTTGTCTTCCTCTCTCACACCTCCCCATTTCCGTTTTATTTCCCTTTTCATTACTTTATCAGAGTGAAGATTGTTAGCAATTTGTTGTAAGCCCGAAGGATCGAATCAACACAACTGTAGACGTCAGGAACAGAAATTACCCAGAAGGCATTGCAGTGCAAGCTAATGCGGTTTCCGCTTCACGATGGCAACAGCAACAAACCCTCAGACGGTTGAGTGTAACCTGGAGCAGTGAAGCACTTCGGTAGCGGCTCGTTAGGAAACTGATAAACCTCTCAGTGCGAGGAGTCAGCCCTGAAAACCGAGAACCAAAAATAAAACGCACGGATTCAAATCTACGTCTTTTTTGCTTTGTTTTGTTTTACAATGCTAAATGAACACAGAGTACACACCGCGTGGGTTTTTAATGTGTAGGTCTCCTGCCTGCTGAGGTGTTTGGTGAATAGGTGGTTCTTCATTCAGCAGAAGGTCATTCCACTATCTGCACATAACACAAGCGTTTCCTCTCCGAAAGATCAGATGAACCCTTTTTCCTAAGCACGTACGTATTGACTCGTATGGTTCTTCAGTTGTCTCTCAGGGGGGAGCCCTTAAACGTTCTATATAGAACTCAACAACCGAGGGTTTCCTAATCAGTAAGCATAGAGACTGAGAACAAGTCTCCATGGAACTGTTAAAACAACTCATGCAAAAAAATCTTTTTTCCCTCAGAGTATACCCAAGAAGTTCAATTTTAATTAATTGATTAAAGTTGAATTTTAAAGTAGGGATACTAATGGAAGCAAAGAACCCTTAAGTCTTAGAGAACCTTTCAAAAACATTGTTTTTCGCTAAGAGTATATCAATAAGCTTAAAACCATAAACAGCTGCCAGCTTCCGATATGAAGGAGAGCACTTTTTTTTGGAAGTTAAGATTAACTCTGCGTTATCCAGTGAGCCCTTAAAGAACCCCTTTGTTCTAAGAGTGTGTGTATTAACTGGGTAAGTGTGCGGTACAAACTCCAGATTATTTTCGTCTTAATATCTAGAACCTGTCAGGAGTTTAGCTTCTTGGTACACCTGTAGAGAGAAAGGGTTCTTTAAGGGTTCTTTAAGGGTTCTTTAAGGGTTCTCTGGCAGAAGTGAGTCAGAAGCGCTGCTGGAGATGGAAAGAGAAGAGTGAGAAAGACCGTGTGCGGTCACTCAGTGGTGTTTCCACGGTGACAGCAGACTCGGATGTGAGAGGAGTGAGGGATGGAGGAGGGAAAGAGGGAAAAGAGGGAGCGCAGTGATTACCCAGAACTCAGTGTGTTCAACAAGATAACCTCCTCCATTCACTTAGAACTATCTCTCGCTCTCTCTGTTTCTTTCTTTCTCTCTTCCTCCCTGTGTGTGTCTCTCTGTTTCTTTCTCTCACTCTCTTCCTGTGTGTGTGTGTCTGTGTCTGTCTGTCTCTCTGTCTCTCTCTTTCTCTCTTCCTCCCTGTGTGTGTCTGTCTCTCTCTCCCTCAATTCTCAGTTTCTTCTCAGTGCCCAGAGAGGAGAAGTATGGGAGTTTCTCTCTCTCTCTCTCTTTCTCTCTCTCTCTGTCTCTGGTGTTCTTCATGATGTTCATCAGCTCGTGGGCGAACACAATGCATTGTAAGAACAATGAAGTTTTAGTTTTGTGTTTGTGTGTATGTGTGTGTGTGTGTGTGTGTGTGTGTGTGTGTGGGTGTATGTGTGTGTGTGTGTATGTGGGTGTGTGTGTGGGTGTATGTGTGTGTGTGTGTGTGTGGGTGTATGTGTGTGTGTGTGTGTGGGTGTGTGTGAGTGGGTGAGTGGGTGAGTGGTGTACATGTAGGAACGAGGGGGAACAGACAGAGAGAGAGAGAGGCAGAAAAAGAGACAGAGAGAGAGAGACAGAGAGAGACAGAGAGAGAGACAGAGAGAGAGAGAGGCAGAACAAGAGACAGAGAGAGAGAGACAGAGAGAGACAGAGAGAGAGACAGAGAGAGAGACAGGTAAAGTTTGTTATTACTTGGTCACTGAAGAAGAAACTGGACGCTGAGGTCAGAAAAGTGAAGCATCATTAGTGTTAATCAGGCTTCATGGACCAGATGATCATCAGTGATTTGGAAAAACCACACACACACACACACACACACACACACACACAGTGGGTGTATGTAGTCCATTCTGAGGTTTGGTTGGCTGCTTATGTAAATGCTGAGTGCTACTGGAGGCAAGAAAAGTAGACATGGACACACAAGCGTGCACACACACACACACTTTTTGATAGTGCACTAGCCCATGTGTGTATATCGGTATTCATGTCTCCGAGGATGAGGCGGCCATCTACGCTCATCACTTTCCCGTTACCTGGGTGACGGTTGCCAAGAGGTTCGCAGACGTTAGCTACCCAAGATGCTCCGTGCGTGTCTCCACGGGAACAGAGTCAGACGTGCTTTAGTCTTTCTTTCTTTCTTTCATCCCCTGTCTTTCTCTGTCTCTGATTCTGTCCATCATTCTGAGTAATGAATGAATTAATTAACTTTGTTTTTCCTCCTTTTGCCCTTTTTTCCTTCTTTCGTCTATCCTTCCTCGCTCTCTCTTGCCACCTCCTGTTTCTCCCACTCTGTCTGTCTGTCTGTCTGTCTGTCTGCCCGCCTGTCTGTCTCTGAGTGGCCCGTTTGGAGAGCTCTTCACTCTTCACCTTGTGTGATGTCATCAGGGGGCGGGGTCAGAGGGGGTCAGTACATCGTCGTGTCTGATCACAGCATCTGAAACTGGAACACAAACTGCAGTGGAATGTTCTAGTGACTCACACACTCATCCACTCCCAACTGTCCAAAACCACCTGCTTTCTTTCTTTCTTTTCCTTTTCTGGTTTTTTGAGCATGGCTGTAGTTTCTACATTGCAGTTATATCACTGTGAGCAGAGAGGAAGCTGAGTTTTGAAATGAAATGTCAGGAAAGGACTGCTGTAAAACCTTTAACTTCTGAGCGGTGAACAAGTCACCCACAGGGAAGAGGAAAACCTCAGGAAGAGCTTTGTTCTTTAAACCGTGATCATGTCCTCACTCATCGACTGCGTCCCGCATGACATCATCAGTATGCACACGTATGACTTGTACTCTGGCTTGGATGACATCCTGATGCTTTAATCAGTTTAACTTTCAGAAAAGGTGACGAGCTCTTTTTCGTCCATCGACTCTCACAGTGTAAAGTAGAGATAAGGAAAAGAACAAATGGCCTTCAGTTTTTATGAAGCACTTATATGTATAAGTGGAGAGAGAGAGAGAGACATTGATACATCAGAACCCACAACGAAGTGTAAACTCCTCTGTCCTGAAGACGTCGGAAACCTAAAAGTTACAGTTTTACCTCTGACCGATACGACGCACTGATACTGGAGACTCCTTCCATTTTTTTCCTCCTTTTGTTTTTTTTCATTCCATTACATTTTTTTCAATCCATTTCTATGGAGTGTCCACCACAGACGAGCTGTTACGACACCGTAGAAACGATAACGTATTAGAACGAGTGCGTTAATATAAACCCGCGATTTGCAGCTGCGCTACTGTCAGAGCTGCTGTTCTAGAAAACGAATCAACACCTTCTGACCAATCAGGACACGTTTAAAGGAGGGATTGTTTCAGACGAGGCAGAACTGTAGTTCTGATCTAACAGCGTGATAATGTGATATCGACCTGAGTGAAAAAAACAGCTTGTGAGCATCACACACGGCTAATTGCGTGGCTATTAAAATAACTTTTCTCATAGAAAAAAAGAGATATGAGAACAGAAAGAGAGAGAGAGAGAGAGGAAAAAAGGAACAGATGAAGGAAAATAGAGACGGAGAGAGAATCCGAGCTGTCGTTCTGCTTTAATCAGCTCAGACCGAGGGGAATACTCGTGTAAATGGATTTCATTTGTCTGCTCATTTGTGTCCAATTAAAGCCGATTTTCTGAAGCAGAATTCTGAATCCGCTCCCGAGAACTGTTTCCTGTTTCATCCTTTATCATCACCAGTGCAGATCTGTCCAATTATATACATCAGGCAGGATTCTTCACCGAATTTAGATTAAAGGCGAGTAAAATGCAGTAGGGTTTATCTGACTCTGAGTCAGCTCTGCATCTGTGGAATACAGGATGCTGACGGGTCAAAGGTCAACCCTTCCTCTCCGGAGAGTTTTTTTTTTTTTTCCAGCTGACTCTCTCTAATCGCTAACTGTCTAACATTTCTAACTGACAAACGGGAAATGGAAATGACATACATTTCAATAAACCAAATCTTTCTGGTAAAGAGAAATAAAAAAACGAGTCTTACATTTTTTTGAGTCAAGGTCTCTAAATGAGTCAGTACTTGAGTCAAAAAGAAATTCAGTAAATAACGTTATATGAGTCAAAAATCTGAGTCACGTTAAGGAAATGAGTCAGACGGTTTTGAGCGTTTAAAGGAGTTTTGAGTTGTATTAGCATTCGATGAGTCAATTATTTGAGTCAGAGTATTCAAATGAATTCGATTTTTCCCAGTTAGGATTACTGTCATTTTTTGAGTTGAGGAAATTAAATGACTCAGAGTTTTTGAGTTAGCGTAACTCAGCAAGTTCATTTTTTTGACAGTTTCATATCTTTGAGTTTTGTATCTAGAGTGAGTCATACCTGGTTTGAGTCTAATTGGGAGTCAGACACTCTGAGTTAGCAAGTCTAGATGACTCATTTGAAAAAAGCTCACAGTCATGTTTTTTAAGGTTAAATAATTTTGGAATTTTTGGAGTTAATGACACAAGATGAGTCAGAAACCATTGAAGTGAAATAAATCAGATTTTGAAATAAATCAGAGTCAGATATTTGAGTTATGGTTAATAAAGGTGTCTGCATTTTAGTAGTCATGTAAAAAAAAAAAACAATAGATTTGTTTGTATAATAAAACTAGGAGTAATATTTGAGTTAAGGGATCTGAATAAGACTTTGTTTCATTGACGTCAGACTTTATTTGAATGAGTCATTTATTTGAGTTAGGTTTAATAAATATGTTTGACTTTTATGAGACACGATGACTGAATGTCCCTTTTTCATTAAATTATTACCAGACATTAATGTTCCTGGATAAAGGCCAGTAAAGAACTATAGCTTTTTTCTTTTTTTTAAATATCCTAATACTGCTAAATATAAAGATGTATAATTACAAAAATAAAATTTCAGACATCTTTTATCTCAGCTCCTAGCACTCAGGAATCTCATTGTGTTTCCTTCTTTGTAATAATACCAAAACATATATATATCTTGACACTAAATCCTCTTTGTTTCCTGTTTGCATTTATGCACAAAAATGTTGCTTTTTTTCCTGATATATTACTTTTTACTTTTTCCACAAAATTTTATGATTTTTTTCCCATTGGTCATCCTGAATCTATAAGCTCAGTGAATCACTACACTCACATTACTGATAATCAGGACGTGCTACAGAATATTTATAAAATAAGTAACATTTTTCATTTTTCTTTTTCTACATGGACAAGGCTGATTCATCATTTGCTCTCAAGCTGTTCAACATATTCATGAATCAGACACAGGAGAGTTTAAAAGTCATTCAACTCAAATCTGTTCCTCCGCGACTCTGGTGTGTGCGGATCAGAGAGTCCGACTTTATCGACCTGGAGTAATTTACATGAGTCAGACTTTTTAGAATTGGAGCAACTCGGTGATTTGGGGTTTTTAGTCCTTTTCGAGCTGCAGTAATATTTACAGCAGAAACAAATCGCGAAGGATGTGATTCAGTGGATCAGTGAAAGTTGAGTCACAGCAGCTTTTGGGTTATTTTTGAGTTGAGTGTTTGATGGGATCTCAGCGTGATCGCACTCACGTCTGGTGGCTGCGAGAGAAACTTGGGCGCTTTTGAGAGTTTACGAAGAGCCTGTTTGTGTTCTAACACTCATTACGTGTGACTTCAGGAGGTGATGAGCATGTCAAGAAGTGCGAGAGAAAAATGTCGCAGAAAATGTTTTAACTAGCAGCAGAATTCCATCAGACACTCTATCACACATGCGCGACATCATCTTCAGTTTTCAAGGGACTGCCGTGAGTTAAAAGAAGTCTGTGTGTGTGTGTGTGTGTGTGTATGTGTGTAAAGAACCACAAATAGGCATGAGGAACAGACCGTAGGAACAGAGGGGTGCTGGATGCGATCAGCGTGATGCTTTCACTCTGTTCTTTTCTTGCACAAGAGAACGAGAGATTGAGAAAGAGAGAGAGAAGTTTCCCTCGTTCCTCCTGCTGGCAAAAACAAAAAGATAACAGACGTTCCCACTGCTTCATTTTGTTGCTATCGCTCTTTTGTAGCCGTAGCAACACTGGCCTGTTGCCATGGCTAACAGAATGAAAAGACAAAAAAGAGCGAGAATAATCTTTTACCGCTGAAGTGTCAGGAAGTGGAAACCCAGGTCGCAGTGATGTCACGCTGTTACCGGGGAACTGATTCATCAAAAAAATGCCTCCTTCCTCTCATTCTGTTTCTTCCCTTCGTCCCACTCTGTTTTCCCTCTCTATCTATCTATCTATCTATCTATCCCACACTGAGCGGTTCCTCTGGACTCAGCCATGAAACAGCCACGCAGCGCTGACTCTAACATTCTCAAATCACAGAACTCATCAGCGGCTCCGTGACCTTTGACCTTGACTGCACTCCTCTTCCTCTTTCACACTTTGCGTATCCCATTTTCCCTAAACTTTGCGTCTTCTTTGAAAGTTCTGGAATTCTGGAATTTCCATGATAAACATCATTGAAATTGTTGCAATCTGTCCTCTTATGTAGAACCTCTAAAAAACATCATTGCAAAGTCGTAAACTTTATAAATCTTTATAAAACGTATGCAAATTTGAAACTTGTTAAAAGTTGTACCGAATGTAGAACATCAGAGAAAAGATTGAGTCAAATTCGACAACATCCTTAAAGACCCGGCTGGATTTTAAAACCTCGCAGGAAGCGGTTTGAGATTTGAGAAACTTCCGAACAGCTTTGTTTCCCAGCGTGAATCAGTTCCATCCGTCGTCCACACTCGGGTTTGTGACAAACGTCCGGATGAATACGCAGAATCGTTTTTTCTCCTGTCACTCTCTATCTGAGCGAGTACAATGACGGCGTAGTTTATAGAAGTAGAAATCGTGTGTCGTGTGTGTTAAATATTTATGCGTTTGTGAATGTGGAGCAGCTGATTTACACACAGAGCGAGCGTTAGTGTGAAGAGGTCACAGGAAGTTGATCCTCCACTCTGATTATCTAAACGAATTCTGCGTGTTTCTGTTTTGAGGAAAGCGGGCATTTGAACGGAAAGACTTCCTGATTGGTGGGACTTTTATGTTGAAGTGGCTAAACGCCTGCAATTATCTGCGTATTTGCATAAAAGGAATTTTTAGCTGTGTGCTAACAGGCGCTGTTGGCAAATCAGACTCGATGTTTTTATTCGGTCCGAAGTTAACGCACAACGTATTGGTCTCTCCGTATGATCCGAGCGTCCTCCTGTACTCCAGCTCCATGTTCAGTCAAAGGATTTTACGCAAAAATGTTTTCGTGCTTTAAAATATTTGCTTATTTAGGCAATGAGAACAGAAAAAAATAGTTTTACACACAGTTACACATAAATTTAGTCTTATGCGTCCTTATCTATCACGTTTCTTCTCTAGCTACCTAATAAAACAAATACAGATGCTTAACTACACTAATGTTGAACACGTTTGAATTATTATTATTATTATTATTATTATTATTAGAATTTTTATTAATAAGTAAAATGGACGTGGATAAGGACGCATTACAGAATTTCAGCGACTAGTCCATTTTCTGACTTTGAATCACAGTGAAATTGATCATTTTGCTTAATTTATTTGTTATTAATATTACTATACATTACAGTTATTATCATTACTGTATTTTTGTTTCGTTTTCTCCGCTTTGATTTACATCAGTTGCACTTTAGTGTTTGTTCGGTTTTTGTGTTTTGTACTCTGTCTAATAAGACTCACAATAAGTCTCACTTCCTCTGAAGGGGGGGGGGGTGGCATTTAATAATATCAAATAAAATGAAATAAATGAATTCAAGAAATATCACTATTTTGTAATAATAACTTATTTTAAAAGGACATCCTGCTTACCATAGGGAGCATTTATTTATTTACTATTTATTTCTGTTTTCTCTGGGTTTGATTCGTACACGCTGCTTTATTTTACGAGTTCTTCTTTTACATTTTAATATGTTTATGCTATTTCTTTTCTTGCGCTTTAGTCAACACAAGTTGTTTTAAATATGTTTTATAAATAAATCTTGCTTACAAATGTGAAAGGGCTTTAAATATGAAGGAAAAAAACAAAACGAAAAATTGTATCATGCTAGTCTAGCTCAGGAATCCACGTTAGTGTATTATAAAGTGTGAGTGTGTTCCAGCGCGAGTGTTTGTGTTGTTTTTGGTGTTGGGTACATACACTGTACACCAGAGCTCCATGACAGAATCACGGCATGACAGCGTTGTGTGGATTTGTGTAAAGCTGTTTTGTGACGAGCGCTAAACAAAATAAATAAATAAATAAATAAATTAAAACAATGCATTGTGAAACTTTTGCAATGATGTGTTAAGCAAAACTGCTAGAATATTGTTTAAACTGAAAAAGCATATGCTTTTGGTTAAAAAAAAAAAACAGTGTTTGTATCCAATGACATCATCATGTACACCACTTTAACAATATCAGTATTTCACTCTATCACAATAAACCGTCATTACTGATATATCATCACCCCAGCACTCTACCTGTGTGTGTTTACTATCAAAGGTCAAGGACTCATTTACTGACCTACCATGACCGGTTAGAGGGGTGCTTATGTGTGTGTGTGTGTGTGTGAGTGTGTGTGTGTGCGCAATGGGATTAGAGAGGATATCCTAATAGGATGCTGTGGTATTGTACTGAAGATGAGCTTCATCAGCATCAACAGGATACAAAGACCCAGTGTGTGCACACACGTACACACACACACATACGTATACACACGTACACACACGCACACACACATACAGAGTGAAAGACCCCCTGTGTTGCAAAAACAAGTCAGTTCTATGTTTGTCTGAATTTCCCCATAGGTCAAGGATATACACACACCCTGTGTGTGTGTGTGTGTGTGTTGAGAAGAGGCAGCCTCAGCAATCTGTTCAAACACACTCCCAAATAAATCACTGACACACACACATACACACACAAACAAACACACACAAGAAAGATACACAGTGTGCACAGAGAGATATTGTTAGATAGAAATGGCTCATATGTTCTTTCATTTCTTCAACACACATAGACACAAACGCACACACTCTTGTCGGAGGACGTGTGTGCGTTCAGTAGTGTAGTCGGAGGACGTGTGTGTTCAGTTGTGTAGTCGGAGGACGTGTGTGTGTTCAGTTGTGTAGTCAGAGGACGTGTGTGTGTTCAGTAG
>CM075016.1:4630759-4668564 GCA_037576675.1 Pangasius sanitwongsei | reverse complement strand
GTGTGTGTTCAGTTGTGTAGTCGGAGGACGTGTGTGTGTTCAGTTGTGTAGTCAGAGGACGTGTGTGTGTTCAGTAGTGCAGTTGGAGGATGTGTGTGTGTTCAGTAGTGCAGTTGGAGGATGTGTGTGTGTTCAGTTGTGTAGTCGGAGGATGTGTGTGTGTTCAGTAGTGCAGTTGGAGGATGTGTGTGTGTTCAGTAGTGCAGTCGGAGGACGTGTGTGTGTTCAGTTGTGTAGTCGGAGGACGTGTGTGTGTTCAGTTGTGTAGTCAGAGGACGTGTGTGTGTTCAGTAGTGCAGTTGGAGGATGTGTGTGTGTTCAGTAGTGCAGTTGGAGGATGTGTGTGTGTTCAGTTGTGTAGTCGGAGGATGTGTGTGTGTTCAGTAGTGCAGTTGGAGGATGTGTGTGTGTGTTCAGTTGTGTAGTCGGAGGATGTGTGTGTGTTCAGTAGTGCAGTTGGAGGACATGTGTGTGTTCAGTAGTGGAGTTGGAGGACGTGTGTTTTGTGTTTCATAAGCACACACACACACACACACACACACTGAAGAAGAATATAATATAAAACAAGCTTCTGTAAATGTATCACACTGCAGCTGATAAATCAATCTAATTTGCATTGACTCCACCCACTATTTTACACTTTTCCATTAAAAAAACACTCTAAAATACGTATTTATTAAGACAAACGCACAAAATAAGCAAACCTCCGACACACACTATCCTCCAGAGACTGAGAGTAAATCAGATTGTGTGTGTTTGTCAAATTTACACACAAATCTTTAATTAATCAGGTGTTGCATATGCAAATGAAGTAGGAGGCGAGCTGGTGTTAGTGAGCGTTTCTCCAGAACGACATTACCCACAATGCACTGCACCACTCTTCATTTCTGTACGTCTATTCACAGACACACCCCAGTGTGGGAATGTGAGAACGAGTGGGAATCGTCTCCTTCTTTTTCCGTCTGTCTTCCTCTGCATGTCATCATACAGATGTTATTTGCCTCATTTTGTTGTCCGTCTCTCTTTCCCTCACTTTTTCACCATTTTCGATTTCTTAATTACTGTTTTTTTTTTTTTTTTAACTTTACTACAATATCCTCACACTTCTGGTCTCTCTCGTTTTCTGGATTTTTCTGTCTTCCCTCTATTTTGCACCTCTCTCTCTCTCTCTCTCTCTCTCTCTCCATTCTGTCATCTCTCTGCCTCTAATGACCCATATCTGCTATTAGAAGTGGAAAAACAGGGAGGAAGGATTTTTAAAGAAAAATGAGCTAAAGACAGAACAAGGACAGAAAGATGAGGGTGAAAAGGACAGAGAGAGAGAGAGAGAGAGAGAGAGAGAGAGGAAATAAACGCATTTTAAAGAGACTCGCAGGAAATTTTGCTGTCATAAGCAGCAAAAAAAGCCATACATAAACATTTGTGGCTGCTCGTATGATTTTTCATATTTTTACCGTGAGAACATCATGGGAATAACTTTTAATATAAAAATATCAATTTAATATCTGATATATATAATTTGATATAGAAATAAATCAATGGCAATGAAAACTACATTTAATATATCCTGATTTAACACACACACACACACACACACACTTATCTCCAGGTGGAAATTGGAAATGCGTTCTCTTTCTACATTTCCTCGCCTCTCGCTCTATATTCTGACAGTCTTTCGTTTTTTTTTTTATCACATATCAGCAATTTGTGGGACTTTTTTTTTTATTTGCGGTTATTAAAATGAAACAGCTTTTTGTGATTCTGGATCGGCAGCCGCTTCGTCTCTCTCTCTCTCTCTCCGCTTCTCCACGGCACTGCACTTCTGCAATTCAGGGAAAAAAAGAAAAAAAAATTATTCTATTTCCCCAAGGCTACTGTTTTCTTTCTCATTTTTCATTTTTTCCATTTTTTCCCCTCTCATTTCAGCCCATTTTATTTATTAGAATCTTTTTGTGGGAATGTGCTCAGGACGAGTGTAGTTTCAAACTCATAGAAGACAGAAATTGAAATATATAATGTAAAAAAAATAAAAATAAATAAAAATAAATAAATAAATAAAAAATTTCTGCAATCACACAGAGGCTAATAGTAAAGTCATTTCCCCCTTTAAAAAAGTATAATGATTTTTTTAAAAAAGACACTTTTTGATAGAAATGGTTGTGTTGCTGCATTTTTCTGCCATAATTATTAATATTATTTTTATTAACTAAGAGCTTATCAACTAAGAGCTCAGATCCTCTACAACCTGCTGTTACACAGAAGCTGTACACAGTTTTTTTAAAACCTTACCACATTTTCAGCCTTCAGAATCGCCTAAAACATCCAAACAACCCTCAAAGTACCCTTTGTCCTAAGAGTGTACCAGTACCAAGGAGGCTGACGTTAAACTCCTGACAGGTTTTAGATATTAAGACGAAAATAGTGGAGCTTAATCTGGGGTTTGTAACACACACTTACCCAGTGAATACACACCCTTAGAAGAAAGGGTTCTTCATATGTTCTCCAATGGTATCATTCCCATCGTTCCCCTCATTCCCATTTCACAAGAGGAGGGCAGATTTGACAGCGTGATAAAGAAAGACAGACAGAGAGAGAGAGACAGATGGGATGATGGACAGATCTGTTCATTTCTCTTTCATCTTGCTCTTAAAAGCTATAAAATGGTTTTAAAGGCGTCAGAGAGAGATTAAACTCTGGCTCTGTTTGTCAAACACACATGTAGGGCCATGGAAAGATGGAAAGCGGTGTGTTTGTATAGTCTGGGTACACAACACACCCACACACACCCACACACACACACACACACACATATGTTGTCCCTGTGTAAAGTGCATTCAGTTACAAAACAGGAAGTGATAGAGATCCAGCACATCCTATTACTTTTTATATTTACACTTTATTTTTTTTTAAATTTGTGCTCCAACAGTTACTGAAGGTCATGAAATCGTAACGTGTGTGCAGGATGTAGGAGATCTGATCAGGTTTTTATTGAGTGTGTTGATTCGTTGAATTAATAAAATAATATCAGCATGTGTGTGTGTGTGTGTGTGTTAATCCGATGCGCTCTCCTGTAAAGAAAACGTGGCTCATGGCGTGAAGGATGAGCTGACCAAGCACTCATCTGCTACACTCACAGAGAAGCCTTAACTTCATTCATCATTTTATCCAGAAAATATTCACACTACAGATGTATACGACTCTGATCAAGATGCGACTCTGATATCCGATATCAGGCGAGAAAAATGTGGTCGAGATCAGAATCCTGCATACCTGAGAAATAGCACTTCAGTCATTTGAGTATTAAACCCTCACTGCATGATTAACTCAGCACAGTATAATGATGACAGCGTGACCCATTCAGTCATTTTCCTGAAACACGCTTCATTACTCTAAACTGAGAATAAGAACTTATTTGTCCTGAGAGCGGAACATTTCAGATCGGTACACATCTGTAGTGTTAGTTGTTTTAAAAAAATCAAGACATGCAGATCCAGGATGCCTTTTCCAGCTGCTGGTGAATTATTCCCAGGAGAGTTGCGGTTTGGGAAAATGTGGTAACTGTCCATTAACGACAGCATTCAATCTTAATAACGGAGTTTTATTTTATTCAGTTTTTACCACCTTCTGACCTTCGCTAATGACACTGAGTCACGAGGAAGAAGAGCATCAGGGTGAAATATCTGATGTGAGACACACAGGAGTATGTTTAACCTGGAGGAGAAGAAACAAGGTTCCTGAGTGGGAGAGAGAGAAAACGAGGGGGTGGGGCGAGAGTGAGAAAGAGCGAGGGAGCGAGAGGGAGAGAGAGGATCGGGTGGTTGCAGCAGCTGAGGAGGTGTTTAGGAGGAGAGAAAAGAAACAATGACAGAAACAGACAAATAACAAAATCCCTTCTCTCTCTCTCTCTCACTCGCTCTCTGCTTGAGAAAACAATATTCAATGGAAAAGAATGAATGGAATAATACTAGAACACATAGTGTGTGTGTGTGTGTGTGTGTGTGTGTGTGTGTGTGTGTGTGTGTGTGTGTGCACGTTAGACTGAGGCTTGGTGCACAATTTAAGCCACAGACGTGCAATTAGAGAGAGAGCAGTGTGTATGCAACATTAATTAAAATCATCAAAGTGTAATCAAACCCAAGAGAAAGACAGAGAGAGAGTGAGAGAGAGAGAGAGAGAGAGTGAGACAGAGAGACAGAGGGAAAGGGAGAGACAGAGAGACCGATAAAGACAGAGAGAGAAGATAAAAGTGTCTTTTTTAACTACTTGGAGAAATCTGGAGTTTGTTGCTCGGTGTATCGACTGTGTCTGATGATTTAAACTTATAAAATAACCAGGTGTGTTGGAAGGAAGGATAAAAATACCAGAATGCCTCAAAACGGCTGAGGCGCTTTAACAGATTCCTTGAACGAGGACACCTCGTGTGAGCGAGTGTGTGTGTGTGTGGATGTCCAGCAAGGACGACACGATGTTCCAAAAGAAAGTGGGTGAAGGTGAAGGCAGAAAATACAGAAAGACCCAAAAATCTGTCTGCAGCGTCTTAAAGCTCATTTTATTACGGGACAGAAAAAGAAATACAGTCAGCATCTGGCAGAAACATCTGTACACATTCGACGCTGAGCAGAAATCTCAGAAGCCAGTCTGAATCCGGGATGATCGGTATTCCAGCCTGGAGTTTCTGCGTCACTTTCCCAGAGGAAGTTCTCTAGAGGCTATCAGGTGATAACTAGTGACGGGCACGTATCACAGTTAGTGAAATAAAACTCTAGATATGCAAATAAATATGTGCATGTTAACCCTTTCATTGTGCATACGTTATTCAAAACACACCCAGATTTTAATAATTCAATTGTATGTAAAAGAATTTTAGCTAAAATTCTAAAAATTTTAAAATTTTATTATGTTAAAAAGTGAAGAAAAAAAAAGTCAGCAATCACCTAGTAAAAGTCAAATTAGGTAAAAGATTTTAAAAATATATATATACTTGTAAAGTTATATATATAGTAATTAGCATTTAAATGAATGAAATGTATGTGTTTACTGGGTTTTTTGTGTTTTTACTTTGCTCTGTGTCAGAGAAATAGATTTTATTTTAAAAGTAAAACAAAAATGAAACAGCTGAAATACAGCTTGGCTCTGAGTTTGTGTGTAACTTAGCATTTACACTGAGACACTTCCTGTGTACGATCATCATCAGGGCAGCAATGGCGTTTAAATCAGTCTTACTCTCAATCTAAATCTCTGTGTGTGTGTGTGTGTGTGTGTGTGTAGTAACACATGGCCTTGGGCGAATTATCTTCCAGCGTGTATAACACGATTTGCATCCTCTCCACTCGTTCCTCGGTTTTGTTTGGATTGTTATTAAAGCACATGATCGCTAGTAATAGGATTATGCAAGTCTGTTAGCTTAATGATAATAAAATTTCTGAGAGCAAATAGTGATATGTAAGAGCGCTGATGCTAGTTATTAACATCACAAACACACACACACACACACACACACATATATATATATATATACTCATGTACATATAAAGACAGTAATTTGAAAGCTGCTTATTAAATCTATCATACAGGCATGTGTGCACACACACACACACACACAAAGCAGTGTAATTAACACTAACAGTGAACAATCATCACTTGATCACTACTAAATCCCTGCTGTTTCCATGGTTACTGATAAAAGAAGGACATCAGAAGAGTTTGAGATGATAATCCCAGCAGCACATTAGGGGTCCAAGCACTTTTCTATTTTTAATGGGCACAAACATGTCAGGGGTCGTAACACATGCCATGTTTAATAATCAAACGTTTTTTTGTTTAAACGTTTCAAATCTGCTACTATTCTGTGGATAATGAAGTGCTTATGACTGTTGTGTTACTGTTTTGTTGCCTTTACAAATGAACTGTCACAGCATTGTGTCACCAGCGTGCTCTTATAAACCTGGTATTGAGACTAGTACAGTATTTTACATGTGCTAAAAATGTGGTGTTATGTGCAGCATATGATAATTGTGTTGTTACAGACATAATATTATGTACAATGTAATAAATATGATGTCATGGTGTAAATGCCGTGTTACAGTGTATTATGAATTAGATGTTGCAACCAGTGTTATAAATGTGGTGTTACAGGTGTGGTAGTATTATGAACTGTGTATTATAAATGTGGTGTTATGGGGTGTTATGGGGTGTTATGGGGGTGTTATGTGGTGGTGTTTTGGGGTGGTGCTATGGGGTGGTGCTGTGGGGGTGGAGTTAGGGTGGTGCTATGGGGTGGTGCTGTGGGGGTGGAGTTAGGGTGGTGTTATGGGGTGGTGCTGTAGGGGTGGTGTTAGGTGGTGGTGTTAGGGGGTGGTGTTATAGGGTGTTATGGAGGTGGTGTTATGGGGTGGTGCTGTAGGGGTGGTGTTAGGTGGTGGTGTTATGGGGTGGTGTTAGGTGGCGGTGTTATAGGGTGGTGTTATGGGGTGTTATGGAGGTGGTGCTGTGGGGGTGGTGCTATGGGGATGGTGTTATGGGGTGGTGTTAGGTGGTGGTGTTATAGGGTGGTGTTATGGGGTGTTATGGAGGTGGTGTTATGGGGTGGTGCTGTGGGGGTGGTGTTGTGGGGATGGTGTTATGGGGTGGTGTTAGGTAGTGGTGTTATAGGGTGGTGTTATGGGGTGTTATGGAGGTGGTGTTATGGGGTGGTGCTGTAGGGGTGGTGGTATGGGGTGGTGTTAGGTGGTGGTGGTATGGGGTGGTGTTATAGGGTGGTGTTATGGGGTGGTGTTATGGGGTTGTGTTAGGTGGTGGTGTTATAGAGTGGTGTTATGGGGTGGAGTTAGGGGGGCATTATGGGGTGGTGCTGGGGGGGTGGTGTTGGGGGTGGTGTTATGGGGTTGTGTTAGGTGGTGGTGTTATGGGGTGGTGTTATAGAGTGGTGTTATGGAGCAGTGTAAGGAACGTGCTGGTATAGGCAGGGTATTACTAACAGTGTGTGAAAAGTGGTTATTAATGTGGTATTACAGACAGATGTAGTTTTGCCAGCATGGTGTTATTAATGTGTTATTATCAGGATAGTATTATACACACGGCGCTGTGAATGAACTGTTGTGACTATGGTGTTATGAAAGTGGTTATTAGGTGTGGTGCTGGTGGTGTTGGTCTGCTGATCGAAACATGAGACTCAGATAAGTAGGAAAGTTTAGCGACTCAGCACCGTTTAAACCCCCGTACACATTATTCTCATGACCACTGCGTGTTATCAGTGTGCTGTTCTGAGCAGGCTTCTGTAAACACACTTTGATTTCGAGTTTCAGGGAGAATTACAGAAACAAAGCAATTAAAAAAAGGAGTAATTACATTCGCTCTGATAGATTTTTTTCCTGTCCATTAGTTCTCCAGCGTTGTCGTTAGTCTGGAGGGCAGATTGTTTGTCATTTGTAGAAGATTCTCGTTTCTGTGTAAGGGCATAGAGAGGAATGTGCCGCGATATGATCATGTGATGGTGTCCCACTGAGAACCCGCAGCAGTGGAACAGAATGTCCATATGCTCACAGTTCCACATCCAAAAAAAGACACATTTCCTATTATTCTATCACTCCTTTCATCACCCCTCTTTTATCCAGAGATGGATGAATAGAGAGTGGAGAAGCTCCGGGGATTTTACTGCTGACTTTATGGATTGCCAGAATGAAGTTTCAGTTCAAGAGGTGGGATTGATGGAGTCCAGTTTGCCTGGAATCCAATCCTGGAATGTGTGTGTGTGTGTGTGTGAGCAAGAGAGAGAGAGAGAGAGAGAGAGTGATAAAAGAGATAATGAGAAAACAAGAAAGCATTATATTTTCCACTGATGAAATATTAAAGTCCTAGAACATAACGTAAATGGTTTATATTGATCCTCTAATAGGCTCAGGCTTTTGCAAGTCACTCAGCCATGTCCATCTTCTCTCTCTCTCTCTCTCTCTCTCTCTCAATCAGAGACATTTCTTATCTTCAGTCTATACACTATACACTAGTGAAAAACTCCACGAGTAGAAATCTGGCAACCCGAGAGGTGTGAACTACACGCAGGTGATTTTAATAATCTGAATGTGGAGCTCAGAAAATCCACTTAATCCCGTGCGTAACCCGACTCTGAATACCAGGAAGTTTCTTCACATAAGTACTGACATAACCTTTGGAGTCAAGAAGCGATTCTGAACACAACCCTGTGTGTGTGTGTGTGTGTGTGTGTGTTTGTGTGTGTGTATCCTGATAAACACTACAAGTGCAAAGCCTCCAGCAAACACATAACCAGAACGTCCTGGGTTTTAGAGGCTCTACTGGTTTTCCATTAAAAAAAAAAAAAGAGTGTGATCTTACTTTATATTCAGTGCAGGAAAGAAACCTTGAAACGCTGTGGTTCTGCATCAGTTCCTGTTCGCTGAGTGTTTTATAAAAGACGAGACTCACAGAATGAGGATTTAGGTTTTAGAAAAGTGTCTGGAGCTTTGTTCTTGAAAGATTTTTGCTTTACTGGGCAGCTTATGTAATTTCATAAAGGAAAACGGTGTGTAGGTGAAGAACACACACACACACACACACACAAACATACTACAGTTGAGATGTTGACTCTCAGCAGCTTACCTTTTAAATTTATCTGCCTCTGAGGAGGCATTATTGATGAATAGATAAATATCTGTGTGTGTGTGTGTGTGTGTGTGTGCTGCCTGTGAGATGAATAGCTCCTATGCTGTCCTTCCAATTAGATAAAGCGCCAAGGCAAGTAGGCAGCGTTGACCTCTTGCTAACACATACCCACACACACTCCTCCACACTCCTACACACGCTTTTCTCTCTCTCTTTTATACACACACTATTTATATTCCCTCACTCTCGACCTTGAGTCTCTCCGAGTCGTGATGTTGATCTAATGTGAACAGTGATGGAAGTTTCTTCCTGCCAAGAAGTTAGATATGCTCGTGTTTATCTCTCTCTCTCTCTCTCTCTCTCTCTCTCTCTGTGCGTGTGTGTGTGTGATGCTTTTCAACTGGTGACTCTAGATTTTCACGGACATTTTTTTTATTCCTTTTTTATTCCTCACTCGCTATTTGGCCATAGGCACTAGAGGAATAAATGAATAAATAAATGGATTTTATTAAAGTCCATAACAGGTGAGAGGCACAGGATGCGAGTGTGTGTGATATTTAATGCGAATTTATTCCGGTTATTCCAGTAATCAGAGTCCACAGAGCGGAGTTATACAGAGTTATCCATAATCAGAACAGACTGACGGGCCAGGGGGAGAAGCAGAGACGGCTAAACACGAGGTAGCGCAGAGTGAAACACTGGGAGGCGGAGTTAAAAGAGCAAAAGGAAAAGTACGACACATCACAGGTATTTCAGGAGAAACATATTCCAGGACCAGGTTTAACTGATAGTTTTCCTATAACAATGGCCGACGATGTCACTGATGATGTCAGAGATCGAATACACAGACACAGGAGCGCAAAAACGTGCAGCTACATGAATTATTTGACATATTTGCTAATACGCTAACAGATGGCCCTTTGACCTTTGACCTTCTGTTCCAGAGAGGACAGTGAAGGACAACCCGAATGAAGATGAACATTGCCGCCTGCAGTTTCTTTAATAATCGCTTGTTGAATAACATGTTTTTCTTTTCATCTTTCTCCCACTCAAGGTTAACTAAAAAATACGAAGCCCGCAGAGAGGCGAGAGTGTGTGCTGTACTCTCTCCTTCGCTCCTTCTCTCCTTCCCTCGTTCTTTCTTTCTGCTCGTCACGCTTTCCCTGAGTTTAAATGAGTGAATCTGACACACGCGATCGTTTTTTTAAATTTCATTTCATTTCATTATTCTATCTCACCTTCACGTCAGTGCAGACGTGGGTGGTGTGTGTGTGTGTGTGTGTGTGTGATTATATAAGCACATTGAATTGACAGATTCAGATTTGTGGGCGTCTCGTTACGCCGTTTGCGATTCCCTTCATCTTATTTTTTTGTTCCCTTGCATATTTACGCGGTTTCATTTGCATATTCATGCTTTTAAAAGAAAGGACATCAATAATTTGAAGATGTATGGAGCTATATATAGAGATTTGGAGAGAGAGAGAGAGAGAGAGAGAGAGAGAGTGTTCTCATCACCATGATTGCCTCTCGCCAGCCCCATTAGTTGATTGACAGCTGTTGAATTATGAGAATTCAGGAAGTCATCAATGCAGTTGTTTCCCTGCATTGGCATTATGAGTGTGTATGTGTGCATGTGTGTGTGTGTGTGTGTGTGTGTGTGTGTGTATGTGTGTGTGTGTGTGTGTGGGTCTCCAATCTGAGCTGCTTTGATTTTTATAATTAGACTGTGGCATCAGAGAGCATTTAGAGCAACCAGAGAGAGAGAGAGAGATAGAGAGAGAGAGAGAGAGAGAGAGAGAGAGACCACAAAGGGGACAGATGGTTTAATAACATGTGTTTGACAGAAATTCTTTGATTCATTCATACACACACACGCACACAACACACACACACACGTCTCCCACATCCCCTTTCTCTGAAGGATTTGTCAATTTGCTGAAATGTGCAGCTGAGATCAATGCACTCAACCCTTTGTTCTCTCTCTCTCTCTCTCTCTCTCTCTCTCTGTCTCTCATGCTATCTGTCTCTCTCTCTCTCTCTCTCTCTCTCTCTCTCTCTCTACTCATGTTTTGCTCTTTAAGACTTTAGTGAAACAAGTACAGTATATGGAAAAGAATCAAAAGATATTCTGATATTTTTAATGGCAAAAACGGGGGGAAATTAAAGGCTGCAGTGAATCAAATTTTTTGAATGAATCACATTTTCAATTTAATCACATTTTCAAATGAAAATTCTAATTTCTTTACTCATTTTTTTGTTAGTTTGCTTATAAATGCACTTGATTTGGCTCCACCTACAGGTTCCTGCCCCTATTCCACACGAATAAAGCAATTAATATTCCACCATAAATAAAAATAATACTTTTTCTCCCGCGTTCCCTCTCTCTCTATATCCATCTTTCTTTTTCTTCTTCTAATGAACATGCTCTAATGCTAAAGCTAAAGCTAAAGCTAACACATCCCCTTGTTCTCCATACGGCCTTGGTCGCCATGGCAACCATCGCATTACTTGCATGCTCGCACACCGTTTAACGCCTCGCCTCTGCCGTGTATGTGCGTTTGCATTGACTTATATGTTTCTTTGCCCACACACAAAAGCTCTCTCTCTCTCTCTACACACACACACACACACACACACACAGAGTCAGATTCTTTTCAGTTCCACGATTTCAAATGTCATTCTGACTTCAAATGTCATTCTGACTCCACGAATCTTTTCTTCTAATCAATAAAAAAAAACGACATTCCTCTGTGTGTGTGTGCGTGCACAAGTGTGTGTGGGGATGTGTGTGTTCCATTCATATGTTAATTACCTTTGTCAGTATCACCGTTCCCTGACACTGACCTCTGGCTGAGAGCAGTAGAGACAAAAATAATATATAAAAGCTTTCTTGTGGTTTGATTATTTTAATCGTAGCTTTGCAGTTAAAGTTTGTAGCTTGATGCTGAAACTTCAGCGCTCGTTTGACTCGTGTGGTCGTGTCGTTTGGCTGTGTTCTCCGGTGCATGTGTCTCCAGCGTGTTTAGGGTGTAGTTGTAGGTATGTAGTTGTTGTGAAGCTTGGCTGTTGTGTTGGTCTGGCTGTATTCTACAGTGCATGTGTCTCCAGTATGTTTATGAGACTGGAGATGCGGCTCTGTTGGAATAACATCCAGAACCGTTATCATCCAAACAGCCAAAACATCTACACATGGCACTGTGTGTGTGTGTGTGTGTGTGTGTGTGTGTATTTATATATTATATATTGTTATGCTACACACAGTATACATGCATATATATAAAATATATAAATATATATTAAACTGTGGTGTTTTGGTAAATAAATAAATGCTCACAGTGACTGGATTATGCCTGGTTTTACTGGGGTTACTGGGTTTACTGGGGTTTACTGGGTTACCTGGGGTTACTGATCAGATGGTCGGGGGGTTCAATCCCCAGCACCTCCAAGCTGCCACTGTTGAGCAACGCCTTTTTCTAGATTTTTAATAAGGTCGGCGTTTTAGATCTGAGACACAGATCATGACAACAATCACGATGACGGCGGAAGGTTTAAGGGGACACAGAGCTCATCAGGGTGTTTAATGGAATCAGTAAGCATTTTACACTTCGACCGTGAATCCTGATGGACATAAATGATTTGCTCTGATACACAGACGAGTGAGTGAACACGTCAAATGTAAATCAGGCCTTATCGCAATTTATTTTAACTTATTTTAGAACTCTTTCACTCCTGTCAAGGTGATGAAGGTGATGGAAACAGCATTTATATTAAATCTCATTCTTTTTGCCCCACATCAGTGGAACACTGAATTTTCATCGTTCAGTACCAGTTATTTATGTTATTAAATCTGGATCGTTTCTTTTTATGGGTTTATTTTAATTAGCGTATTGTGGGATGTTTTGGGATTGTGTTACATGGTATATTGGTTTTTAATTGGTTGTATGTTTTTGATCTGTGACAGTTTAATTTATATTCTATTTCATTTAATTAGTTTAATTTATTGACATTTAATTTATATATTAGATGCTTACTTGAAGCTTATTGAATGTAGCTTTTATGATTATTATTTCCCTGTTAGAGTTTTATTGCTTCATTGTCGATATGTAGTCTCAGAAGGGCGCCTTTGCTTAATAATAAAAAAAAAAAAGAAAAAAAAAAGACTGAAAGTTCATGTTACAATTGCCTTGACAACTAAACACTGCCTGTGGCTAAGTCCAGACCTGTACATTAATGAGGTCACATGGTAACTACGGTGATCTACAGAACTTTACATTTCTGAGGGCGACATAGCCACATGTCGCTGGCCAGTAGTCATGGCAACCGGGAAAGTGTAATTGTAGCTGCTAAACGCCTTGCCGACTTGCTAACAGTGCTTGCTAAATAGTGGATATTAATATCAGTGGATATTTTAATTTAGAAAAGAAAAGAACCAAGAACTATCCAAAGAACTCTTGAGGAACTGTTTTTCCTCAGAATGTATACATGTGTAATGATTATACAGATTCAGACATTGCCAGTGGTTGTCATGTGATGCTCTTTTGATGATGTCATCAGGTTGCTCCTCTTCAGAACCTTAATGGATTTTTTTTTGGTCTCTAGATTTCTCATGAAAGTACACAAAACTGTCTGGAATTGATTCTGGGTTTTCCATCTTGCTGATATTTGTGACGTGTTTGTGTGTGTGTGTGTGTGTGTTTTTACTTAGCGCCAACTCCCTTTGGCATTTGTTATTTAAATTAGCGGAAGAAAGGTTTAGCAACACAGCGGGGCCCAAAAATAGATAACAATACCGAGCACATGTCATTTCTGCTATTCGGTGTGTGTGTGTGTGTGTCCTGTTCTCTGTTTGATAGAAAAATGTTCTAGAACTTTAATGCTCTTTACAGAACTTGAGCCAAGCGAACGCAAGTTTCATGCTGTAATTTAAATTCAATTGTTTTTCTTTTTTTAAAAAAAAAACAAAAATGCAAGATTATTTTGATCTGAGCACAATATTCTCCAAGGTCCTCGTCCTTCCTGCTTTCCTGTCACACTCCATCTCCGTTTTTTATTTCTTTCTCCTCAGCTGCTAAACTCACACTAATCCCCCGATTCCTGAGGATTTTCCGCTGTCTGAAATCTGGCAACATCTGCTTCATAATCTGCTGCAGTAAACTCAGTGGATTAGACAGAACCGAGACCGAGATCTCCTCTAAATGCTCACCTTCCACTTGCTCACACTCCGCCACCTAGATGGGTTTGGCAAAGAAAAAATGATTTTCTGTCAAACAATTTAAAAAAACGTCCATCACAAGTTATTTTAAAAAAAAGTCGCTGAATAACAAACCAACAACATGAAAACAGGATTCAAAGCCTGTTCATTTTCAAAAGTAAAATATCGACTTAAATTTATTAAAAATAAATAAATCTATATTGTCTCATGATTCCAAATCGCATAAAAAATGTGATTGTTATATGTACTATAAGTGTATGTAGTGTTACATATATAATCTTTTTTAAAAGATTAGAATGGAAAAATAGCTTTTAAAAAATTTTTTGCAAATTCCAAGTGGCTAAAGTTTGGGGCTGTATTTTTCCATCTGTTATTTTTTCATATAAAATCTGCATTTCTGTGATCATATGATTTTTTTTTTTTTTTTTTTTTTTTTTTTAAGTTTAATCACGTATGAGCAATCCAGATGAAGTCTTGTTCCCAAAGCATCCGTTAACACTTTGGTGATTTGTATATGAAAACATATTTTAGCTTTAACATTTTTATCCAGTGAAATCATTCTCAAGTCTTAGACTTCGTATAAATCTTTCATGAGATCTGGTTGGTTAAAACGAATTGCATCTTGGAAAAAAGAAAAAAACGTTTCGGGTCACTGAAAATGAAGCTTTTTTTGAAAACGGGCTCCATGGCGGAGAAATTTTCACTGTTTTCATGTGAATGTGAAAAACGTATGTTTTTCAATTCAATTTCAATTCAGTTTTATTTGGATAGCGCTTTTAACGTAGGACATCATCACGAAGCAGCTTTGCAGAAATAAATTTATTCAGGATATTAATTGTAAATATTTGAGTTTATGCCTAATGAGCAAGCCAGGGGTGACGGCGGTGAGGAAAAACTCCCTGAGATGATATGAGGAAGAAACCTTGAGAGGAACCAGACACAAAAGGAAACCCATCCTCATCTGAGTGATAACAGATAGTGTGATCATAAATAAATCCCTTCTATAACTGTGTACTACATGGACAAATAGTGCAATTGTGCAACCAGGAAATTCATTACCGTTTTCACATGAAGTCTATTTTGTTGAACTTATCCGCTGTCCACTGATGGAGACTTGACTGCAAAACTGTTTGTGGCGATTGCAGTCCTAAAGCTATCATAGCATAACAGTCCATATGAATTGTGGTCCAAAGCCATCTTCATGGTTTTTAAGTGGTTTTTAAGTGTTTTTGAAAAAACGTCACCGCGTGCGTGTTTTGTGTGTGTTATGAATGTGCTAGGACTCCATTTAGCTAGTGTGTTGTGGATATCGCACTTCCTTGGCAGTACCAGTGAAACCATGGCAATCAGCAGAAAACTAAAAACTAACAGCAGGACACGCCCACAAAGCGGGAAAAAAAACCCTCGGAAAATTAGTTAGAAATACAGTTGTTTGTATAGTTAAAGGGTTTTAGCGTGGTCCTTGTACAGAACATTTTGAAAACTGTCGTAGTGTTCTACACAGATGCTTTAAGGGTGCCTTTTTTTTTTCAAAGAGTGTACAAAGAAACACATATGTGTTGTTCCCACTGCAATGAAGAAAGGTTAAACACCGTCATGCTAAATTAATCAGAGAGACAAGAATCAGAGAACTTTATTTCATCCGTCTAATGACATTTTGCTCTAACAGGATCGTTTAGATGTGTTACAACGGACCAACAACACCAAAACAATAAAACACACAGGCAGCGGTATTAGAAACCATCGGGCTGTTTTACAGAATGAGATTATAAGTTTATGAGTTAATAAAGTGAATTGGCCGGGGATTGGAGCTGAAGGTGAGGGATTTGCAGAGGTGACGTTAGGAAATAAGAGAGGGCAGAGACGATCCCTCCAGGCGTGCCATAACTTATGGGTTTGATATTAAAATTGAGGTGTGAATTGTGTTTTAATAAGGTCAGGATAATGAAGTACAAGCCAGGAGAGAGAGAGAGAGAGAGAGAGAGAAAGAGAGAGAGAGCGAGGAAGAGAAAATTCTTGAAGGTTGGGATCAACTGGGGTTTAACTCATTTTTCCTGTTTTAATTTTATTTATTCATTTATTTATTTTACATATTTTCCATGCATTACATATTTTCCAGGCCTGGAAGTCGTGCTCCTGCGAGTGAATTTGCGTGTATTTTACAATCCTCTAATACTCTAAAAGGAGGAGGAGTCACTGTGTGTATGTGGTAGCTGATGCACTGCTGTGGCTGAGCTGCTTTACTGGAAGATTCAGCGCACGCCGTGATTAGGAGGTGCTCTTTTTGTCGTTTCGCTGTTTTCAGTTCTCCGTGAGCATTGCATAAATGAGCTGTGCTGTGAACACACTTGATAATTTACACCATATCTTTGTACACAAAGAAAATCAGCGAAACTTTCATAAATCGGGCAAGAACTTGTGCTAATTATATATTACAGAGGTGCCAGCATTGCTAAGAAGAAAATCCTAGCAGGCAAATAAAAAAGAAATAAATAAACAGAATTTCACCACAAACAGAAATGATTTTTTTTTAGATGTGCGCCAAGCAACAGTAGAAAATTGGCAAGGCAAAATCTTGGTTTGCTGCTGCTTAATGATAAGCAGCTCCTCCTTTTTTTCACTGAGCAAAGAGGCCACAGTCCCACAGTTTTGGGTTCTGTTGGCTTACAAGACTGAGGCTGATGAATTCACAGATCAAAGTTCACCTAGATAAAGGCAGAGCAAAGTAAAAGTCATGTCTTTTTCCCCCTCAGAAAATCAGCTCTTCCATCAAGTGAAAAAGCAGAAACGCACAGCTGTCTTCGCATGTCTTCCGTATCACCATAGCAACAGGTTAAAAGTCGGAAATGCTTTATGCTTAGTTATGTCTGTGTAATTACTTTACACTCCGTTTCTGAAATTAAAGCCAAAAGCAATTCATATCGTGAATCGTAAGTACCGTCTTTGCTTAGATTTGGACTGGGAGCCTAATGATGTCAATCTGAAACTCCGCCCCTTTGATGTCAATCTCAAACTCCACCCCTTTGCCGGCTAAACACTGATCAATTAAGTATTGTTAAAATGACAGAACTGAGCCTGAAATGAAATCTATCAGGGAACTGACGTCGCATTTGGTCTTTTGAGAAATGTTTGGAGAATGTTTGCTCCACCCTCACTACCCCCTTGCTCCACCCATTTGTAAGCACAGATTATACATTATTTAAGCATCACGGACTGCTGTGCTGTGATGACTCCACCCTTGCTCTACCCATGGCAGTGCCCTGCTCTATCCTGCCTCTCTTTCTCTCTTTCTCATTAAGCTGTTTTTTTTTTTACGATTATAGTGTCTCTCCAAAACACACACACACACACACACACACACACACACATGGATAATAACATGGTTAAAATTGTGGCTGTGGGCTTTGTGGTAGGTTTTCTCCAGAGAAAACTCATTTCTGTCTCCAGCTAAAGGTCATGCTGAGCTGCGTAGTTGTTTGGGAGATTGGAGAAGCTAAAACGGCTATGATTTGACCCGATGCCTGCGTGCATTGTGGGTAGAAATGTGCTGTAATGCTTATGGGAAAAAAACATTAAGCATTAAGTCACAGGAGTCTCACAACGGAGCGTAGGAGGGAGGGACGGATGGAGAGGGAGGGATAGAGCGATGGAGGACTGTAAATTTAGTACATTTAATTAGACTTAATTACTGCCACATGCAAAACGTACACACAAACACGACAAAGTGACGCACGTTATACACGTGTGTTTACATAACTGCTGGAGCAGCATTGTTCTAGATTAGATTCTATATTAAGACTCTGTAGGCATCGTCTTCAGCCCTTTATGTTCACCTGAGCGAGAGAGAGAAAGAAGGACAGGAGTGCAGAGAGGGAATAATAGGTAGGGTGTAATCACCAGCGCTAATCGCAATGAAAAGGACAGCTGCTAGCAGGACAGAGATGGAGCTGGAGATTTGAGGAATTCTTATTCATGGATAAAATGGCAGGATGAAAGGAGGAGAATGAGATGGACGGAGGAACATCATGATACAAAAGCACACACCTGCAAGCCGTCGTACAGAAGATCATTTCCAAACAGCATGACGTCGGAGATGGAACTCTGTCTTTCCACTGGTTAATATGTACACGCTCAGAACAAAGGGTTTTTCAAGGGTTCTTTCAGGTCTTGTTGGATAATTAAGGGTTTTTAGCTACAACTTCACTCTCAGAAAAAAGGCTTCTTCAAGGGTTTATTGGATAATTAAAGATACGTGGCTTCTTTAACTTGAACTTCAGATCAGACGAAATAAACAAACAACAAGCTACGACTACTAACTCCGCCCCTCAGCCTTACCGTGAATTCGTATTAGCTTTCCAAATATTTCATCGACTCACGTAAAATTCTTTAGATGAACCTGTGATGATGAAGTGACGATGATACAGTATCTACAACTCAAAATGCAAACTTAACAGGAATTCCACTGATTTGTTATATTATTCAGTATTGTGTATTTTAGGTTCTACATAAAACCTCCTTTGATACAGAAACTCATCGCCGAATATTTAAGGGTTCCTCCAGAGGGACAAACTGAAGAATTCTTCAATCCATAGTACTAGAGTTGACCTTTTTTTTTTCCCCCACAAGTAATTCGTGACAGCTGCTGGCACTTTTAATTAGCAAGCTGACTGTTTAACAAGAGGATCTATAACTGCAATCTATTCAGCTGCTCATGTGATGAAGCTCATGCACACTTCGGAGTCGACATGTGTGGCCTTTTTGTTGAGGGTTTAAATGACAGGCTTTCTGAATGTGACCTGACCTGGACCTCGTTAGGTAAAAGTGCACACATTGACATTTACGGCAGCGATTTACATTCGTCACCTGAATAAATTACACCACTCTGCTGTTGAATTCTGGATTGTGATTGGTCAGAAGGTGTTGATTCGTTTTCCAGAACAGCAGCTCTGACAATAGTGCAGCTGCAAATCACAGGTTTGTATTAACGCACTCGTTCTAATACGTTATTGTTTCTATAGTAACAGCTCATTCACGAGGAATTGTACAGCGCGCGCTCCACATAAGCGGATTTTTTAAAAATCGTTTTCTGCAAGGAGATGTTTATGTAGCATTTATGGAAGGAGTCTCCAGTGTCAGCATTTTGTAACAGTCAGAGGGTAAAGCTGTAATGTTTTCCGACATCTTCAGGACAGAGGAGTTTACGCTTTGTGGTTTCTCAGTAACGTCAAGCTGCGTTTTTTTTTTAGAGAGAGAGAAAAACTAGAGGCTGGTGAGGGAACGAGTGTTTTTAGCTGCTGTAACATAAGTGACTAGAGAAACTAACTTGTTTCATTAAATGTGCTCTGGTATAAGAGGAATAAAACACTTCGTTACAGTGTAACTCCACTTCATCACACCACCCCATCACTTAGTATATTCTGTCTCTCTGTCTCTCTGTCTTCATTTTCAGGAGTCTAATTAACTGACACCTCAGATAAGAATAGCAATCAAACTGAGTGCTGTGACATTTGAAGGACAGGCATGCAATGAATATTTAACACACAAATATACACACACACACACACACACACACATGAAACTGCCGCCTGAGACATTAGCATCAATTTTCATCTTTTCTGTCCATCATCATTCGTTCCGATTTCTTGTAACCCATTCACTCTCACTCACTTGGTTTCATTAAGTGTTAAAATGTAGTTTTCAGCACATCAAGGCTTAAAGGATGTATGATTTGTATTTGTTATTTTTTTTTATCATATACATTATTACACACACCTTGTATGAAGGTGCAGCCCAACAAGAACATTTTCTTCATCATTTCCCAGAATGTAACTAATGAGTAACATAATTATTTTTCATAATCATGCCAAAAAAAACAATAAGGTAATTTTATTGCATTTTTTATTAAAGTATTGAGTTGTGTATTTACATATTTAATCCAGCACATCACTTCCTCCTTTCTGTTACAATTCCTAATTTACTTTCGAGGGGGCGGGGCCTATTTTCATGATTTATTAAGAAAAAAAAGTTGTTTGTTTGTTGGTCTTAGTTCGGGATTGACAGTGTTTACCTTTCAGCTTCCCAAAAATCCAAAATCAGTTGGATTTGTCCTTGAGGGACAATGTGTGTGTGTGTGTGTGTGTGTAATTGTGTGTTTAAGGGGCTCTTTTTAAAAGGTCCCCAGTCAAAACAGCCTCTGTAAATTGAAAGTGGGATCAATGTGGAGGATTGAATCTGCTGTCAGTGTTTGGGTGAGAGAGAGAGAGAGAGAGAGAGAGAGAGAGAAAGCAGCAGTAATGTTTAGGTGTGTTCTGTATCTTATCTGACTGTTTTATTCGTATATGATAAATATTTTTCTTTCCATGTGTCAATCCATCCATCTGCCCACTTATCTTTTCATATATCCATTATCCATTTATCTCTCCATCCAATCACCCACTTCCATTTGTCTATGTATCTGCTCTTCCATCCATCCATCCATCCATTCATCCATCCATCCATCCATCCATCCATTCATCCATCTGCTCATCTATCCATCCATTCATCCATCCATCAACCTTATTTTAATGTTTTCAAGCATGATTTTATCCATCCATTCATACTCCATATATTTAGCCATCCACTTCACTTTTACGTCATCCATCCATCCACCCATCTATATACCTTCTACCACCTATCCATCTACTCATCTTCTCATCTAGCCATCCATCCACGCATTCATCCATTCATTTAGGTATCAGTTCATCCATCCATCCATTCACACTCTATACATTTTACTCTACATTTTACTCTATACATTTTTAGTAGACTATATGATTAAAAAAAAGTTTAGCAGCCTTTAGAGGAATGTAATTTAGAAGATACATAAATAGAATATGTTTTTAAAAAAACAGACATACAGAGCTGTAGTGTGCAAAAAAAATGTTTTCATCATAGTGCAAACTGTTTGTGTATGTGTGTCTGTGTGTGAGGTAGAAATATGCAGACTTCTCAAGTGTCCTCGTTCAGTAGCCAGAGTAACTGAGGGTAGAAAATCCTCCTGAGTCTCACTGTGTTGGTCCTCAGGATCTGGTAGCACTTCCCTGATGGGTGCACTGACAAGATACTCTTTGGAGGGTGGTGAAAGTCCTTTACAATTCTCCTGGCCCTGGTCTTGCATCGCTGGTTGTAGATGTTTGTGATGCTGGGGAGAGAACTCCTGGTGGCCTTCTCCACTGCCTTCACCACTATGTACAGCACCCTTCTGTCCTTGGCCATGGTGCCTCCGAATCAGGCGGTGATGTTCTCGGTGAGAAGACTCTCCACAGCCCCAGTGTGGAAAGCCTTCAGCACCCCGTGAGAGACCTTGAACCTGGCCAGACATCGTAGATGGTAAAGACGATGGTGCACCCTTGTCACTAAGATATTTGTGTGTGTTGTCCATGAGAGGTCTTCTGTGAGGTGGACCCCAAGGTATTTAATGCTGCTCACTGTCTCGACTGTGGCCCCTTTGATCAACAGGAGGCAGTAGTTCCACAACTGCCTCTTCACATAGTCAATAATCATCTCCTTAGTGTTGGTGACATTCAGGGAGAGATTGTTATTTTGACACCATGTGGAAAGGATATTCACTTCCTCTAAGTAGGCCTTCTCATCATTGTTGGTGATGAGGCCTACCACCACTGTGTCGCCGGTGAAGTTCACCTGCTTGTTGGAGCTGTGTGTGGCCGTGCAGTCACTGGTGTAGAGGGAGTACAGCAGGGGGCGCAGGATGCAGCCCTGAGGGGCTCCAGTGCTGAGCGTGAGCGTAGAGGAGGTGTGGTTTCCCATCCTGACCACCTGGGGGTGTCTGGTCAGGAAGTCCAGAACCAGTGGCAGGTGGAGGAGTTCAGTCCCAGATTCTGGAGCTTTTTGCAGAGGTGTGAGGGGACGATGGTGTTAAAGGCAGAGCTGTAATCCACAAACAGCATCCGCACATAGTTTCCTTTCCTCTGGTCCAGGTGGGAGAGGGTAGTGTGTAGGGTGTGGTTGATGGCATCACCTGTGGACCTGTTGGACCGGTATGCAAACTGTAATGGGTCTAGGCAGCTGGGGAGCAGGGAGCAGACATAGTCTCTGACTAGCTTTTCAGAGCATTTCATCACTATAGAAGTAAGTGCTACAGGACGATAGTCATTCAGGGAGGCAGGACAGGTGGTTTTGGGGACAGAAATAATGGTGGAAGACTTAAAACATGTGGAGACAACAATCTGGTTGAGGGAGAGGTTAAAAATGGTGGTAAATACTGGTACTGGTTGGTTAGTACAGACTTTTAGCACACATCCAGGGATGTTGTCCGGACCACATGCTTTTCTGGTGTTAACTTTGTTGCACCTCCCTCACATCCAGTTCTTAAATGACCAGTCTTTCCTCTTCCCCAGCTAGACCTGATGGTTCATATTCATGGTTTTCCTGATCTGTGCTGGTAACTTCAAACCATGAATAGAAGATATCCAATTCATTGCCTAGGGAGGGACTGCCATTATTAATGGTGGGGGGCTTGGGTTTGTAGTCTGTAACAGTTCGCATGCTCTGCCACAGACGTCTGGAATCTGCCTGCTCAAAGTGGGTCTCAATCTTGTCCCTATATTTCCTTTTGGCTTCCCTCACCATTTTCCTCAGGTTGTAGGAAGCTGCGTTGTATTCGTCTATGTTGCCGGTCTGCAGCTTGTGTTGCAGCCTTCTGATTGGGAAGAACTTTTACAGAGTGTGTGTGAATAGTCTCTCCTATCAGAAACTCTGTATAACCGAGCACTGCTGCTGTAAACTCGCTGACGTCATCAGAGCTGCGCCGGAACATCTCCCAGTCTGCGTCCACCAGCGTGTCTTGTAGCGTGGCTTGTGATTATTTCATTATTATGATTAGTTCATACATGCATACTATTATCAATCTGTCCATCTATCTATCATTAATATTTACAATCACATTTATACTCAGCCATAACATTAAAACCACTGAAAGGTGAAGTGAATTGATTATCTTGTTACAATGGCACCTGTCAAGGGATGGGATATATTAGGCAGCAAGTGAACAGTCAGTTTTCAAAGTTGACGTGTTGGAAGCAGGTAAATTGGCCAAACATAAGGATCTGAGTGACCTTGACAAGGGCCAAATTGTGACCTGGTCCAATTCTACATAAGAGCTTTTGTGCCACAAATTGCTGAAAAAGTTAATGCTGGCTATGATAGAAAGGTGTCAGAACACACAGTGCATCGCAGCTTGCTGTGTACCATGCTGACCCATGTCCACCGCCGAATGGAAGCAGGTGACCTGGTCTGATGAATCATGTTTTCATTTACGGCCGGGTGCGTGTGGACAGCAGGGTGCGTGTGTGTCGCTTACCTGGGGAAGAGATGGAACCAGGATGCACTGTGGGAAGAAGGCAAGCCAACAGAGATAGTGTGATGCTGGGAAACTTTGGGTCCTGGCATTCTTGTGGATGTTACTTTGACATGTGCCACCTACCTAAACATTGTTGCAGACCAATTATACCCCTTCATGGCAACGGTATTCCCTAATGGCTGTGGCCTCTTTCAGCAGGATAATGCACCCTGCCATACTGCAAAAATTGTTCAGGAATGGTTTGAGGAACATGACAAACAGTTCAAGGTGATGATTTGGCCTCCAAATTCCCCAGATCACAATCCAATTGAGCATCTGTGGGATGTGCTGGGCAAACAAGTCCGATCCATGGAGGCTCCACCTCACAATTTACAGGACTTAAAGGATCTGCTGCTAACATCTTGGTGCCAGGTACCACAGCAGGTCCTTCCACACAAGACCTTCAGAGGGCTTGTGGAGTCAGTGCCTCGATGGCTCAGAGCTGTTTTGTTGGCACAAGGGGAACCTACATGATATTATGCAGGTGGTTTTAATGTTATGGCAGATCAGTGTACATGAATACATTATCCGTTCATCAGTACATCCATCCTTTCAACACCTCCACCTGTCTATCTGTCACTTTGGTATTCTCTCTTTCTCTCTCTCTCTTATTAGCACTCAGAGTCTCACAGGCATTTTAATGTCTGTCATTTAACGACTCGTTTCACTAATGACTGAACATCTGCACCACCGCTCTAATCATCAGACTCATTACACAAACATGTTTAATCATGATTAGAGTCAAAAGGCAGGGGTCAAAGATCGCTGACCTCCAACACACTGTACCACAAAGCTGGACGTAGCCAAGCATGAACATATGGAAATGAAAATGTGTGTGTGTGTGTTTGTGTGTGTGTTAGAGAAATGATTATGATGTTTATGGTGGAATGACCTATTGTCAGGCTTCAGTATCACACTTCCTGCTGCTTTGTTAAACTTTAACTGTTAACCGACCTTGTCATGACTTACTCGCTTGTGTTTTTTTCTTTCCCAGGATGCATTGCTACGGCTGGCCTCCATTGTTGATGCGAGCAGCCTCCGGGCGGCCATTAAAGAGACACTGGAGGCTGTGCTGCCAAAAGTGGTATGTACAGTAACACACACACACACACACAGACACACACTGCTTTCATTTTTATTGTATCTCTGTTGCAGCAGCTGCACAAATTAGAGTGTGTTTCATCTAAATTAGATATTAATATACAGAAAGATAAAGATATAAAGGAAGTATACAGAACACAAAGTAGTCGTGTCTTATGAAAATTACATAAATAAGGGATAGTGGGCAGAGTTTGTTTCATCATGTGATTCATTCATACTAAAATCAGCACTTGTTTTGACATTTCATGACATATACTCAGATTCGTTATTGAATCAGACGCAGATTCATTCATGAATCCGACACAGAGTTGTTTATGAATCAGATGCATAGCTGTTTATGAATCAGATATGGATTCAGTCATGAATCAGACACAGATTAGTTCATGCGCAGTCACAGACTCATTAATGAATCAAACGCCGAATCATTTGTGAATCTGATGTGGATTTGTCCATGAGTCACAGACTCATTTGTGAATCTGTCACAGGTTCGTGAATTAGATTCAGATTCATTGAGACGTGGCATCGTTCATATGTCTTCCAGAAAAACAAGAATTTAGTCTTATATAATGACTTAAATACACAGTGTTCCAGCTCAGCCATGTGTAATAGCTATATCCTGATTTACTCAGATCAGGGAAAACCGGAGTGAGATGAAGTGCGATAGTTATTATTATCTGTTCAAGATCATTAACGATGTGATTATACAAAGGCGAACAAGTGATGAGAGTTTTTTTTAAAGGCACCCGGTTTTAGCTTATAGGACTCAGTGAAGTGGAGTGTATCTGACAGTGGGGCTTAACTAAATCCCCAGACTTGAGAGTGAATATTTATATACAGAATTACAGCAATTGCTATATAAAAATTATACAAATGAACCTAATTCTAATTAGTACATGTCAGTAGAACAAAAAGATCTGGTTATTATTGATAATACACTCAGTCTCAAAGCTTTTTTACCTCCAGGGACTTTCCCAGTGTATAAAATATTCCTCAAACCTCCTTTAATATCACAGCACACATTTGTTTTTTATTAAAAACACTTGCTCTGATACATTATTGTTTCTATGGTAACAGCTCATTCACAGGGATTTGTACAGATTAAAAATACAGCGTAATCATTGATATGATGACGTTTTCTGTAAGAAGTTTATGAAACTTTTATGGAAGGAGTCTCCAGTGTCAGCGCTTTGTAACAGTCGGAGGTAAAGGTCTCCGGTATATTTCGATTCAAGATATTTTATTTCCTCTTGCATGCACATGATACATTAAACCAGTGTTATTTTATTGGCCTCATGTCATGCCTTGTGCGTTAAAATGTGTGTTTTTATGCAAAATACGCACACACATATACACACACACACATACAGTATGTGCAGTACACTTCTCCTTGACATTTGGTTAAATTAAAAATGGCCGAGGCAAGCTGCTATATGCTGAAATCAGCAACACACACACACACACACACAAACACACACACACTGACAGCCGCATGACGGTGCGATGTGCAAGTACGAGAACAGTTCGCCAGGTGCCTAATTGGGGTTGTGCTGTTCCGTCACCGTGGCGATTAACGAAGCCTGTGGTGTGATGAGAGTGCTTTGCATTTGATTAACCTCACACACAGTGCAGCGCGTGTGCACACACAAACACACACATGCACGCACACACCGGGCAGGTTCTTGTTTACTGATCTAGTGAGGTTCCTTCTGAAAGGCTAATATTCATGATGAAAGTGATGGAGGGATTAAAGAAGAAATGAAATGGAGGCGTGGCCTCTGGGTGGCAGACTCAGTGAAGGAGGCTGTGTACCTAAGAACCCTTTCTTATCCAAAGAACCTTTTTTTTTCTATGACAGTATGTATTAACTGGGTAAGTGTGCAGTAAAACTCCAAATGAATGCTCATTGATGCTCATTTTCTTAATATTAACTCATTATCATTTAACTTCTTGCTACTTGTTGAGCTCTTAGAAGAAAAGGGTTCTTCAAGATTTCATTGGATCCAAATGTGTTCTTAGCTAATAAAAAGGGTTCTACTTGGAAACCTTGCAGATAGATCACTTTATAAATCGTAGCAGGGAAAGTCACAATTTTGGAGAAGATTGGCAAGATTTCCTGCATGAATTTATGGTTCTTGATTTATTCGAAGTTAAATGTGGTCGTTTTAGGTGTTTTAGGTGTTCATTTGCTAGATGTTTAGGTTTATGAATTTTTAAAAGTACAGAAAGTACTTTTTTCTTAAATGTGTAAATTTACAGGTAGGTGAATTTTATAAAAATGATTTTCTGAGTTATTTTGAGTGTGTGCTGAAGTGTGTGTGTGTGTAGAAGGAGGTGAACGTAAAGCATGATGGATTTCAGAGAGGTTTGTTTAAAACTTGCTGAGTTTTCAGCTGACTGGTGGTAAAGATGTTCCTAGGATTATAAATAGGACATACGTGGGAGCCGAATCTCCAGATTGGCATTCGGATGAGAAACTTCCTGCTTTAGTTCTACTTCCAGCCAATAGAATTCATCAGTTGTTTCCTCCAGCACAGCTAGTGCTCTTCAAGACACCTAGCATTGTGTCTTATCTTATCTATTAGCAAAAGTTTGAACTATTGACTGTAGCGGAGATGAGAGATGATGTTAAACAGGTAAAGGACAATTTGCAAATTATCCGTTACAACTATCGTATATACGGTAACTGATGTAACAGTTGAGCACAGGATTCCTTTTTAAGAGAGAAAATAACAAATACAAGTAATAAAGATTTCAAGAACTTCTAGCTTGAGGATAAATCATAATAATGTACAGAAAAAGGTTGTAATATTACATCATTATTCTGTACTTTCTTATAGTGTTGGAGCCCTATTATTAAAGTTATTATATTTATAATATAGTTATAGTTCTTAGAGTTATTGAGCCTGTTTGCTTGGTTGAATTGAACAAGTTTAATCCAAATTTTTTTTTTTTTTAAAAATCGGATAAATAATCTGAACTTGGACCTCGTGTGCTGTCGGCTGAAATTTCAAGAAAAAAAAAAAAAGCTGCAATAAATAGGCAAAATATTATCATGCATATTTAAATAATGAGCCTGACATTTGAATAGGTGCATTATGTTTGGATGAGTTATATGAAATTTATTTTAGAGTTAAAGAAGTCCCTGGCTGTGAAAAGTTTGAGATTATATTTTGTAAAATGCTGTTTGTAAGGAAAAGTACCTACAATCACTGAACTATACAAAAAGGAGAGAAAAATAGAAAGAAGAAACATTATTACTGTGGTCATATTCATCTTACTGTATTATTACTCACATCATAAAAATGATGACCTGAGTTTAAGCAGAGGAAATGAACTTGAAATTTTGGTGAAATGGGAGTAATTTTAGGGTTATGTGTTATTACAGTGGATATAAAAAGAATTTTTCCCACCATCAAAGTTATGTGAAAAACAATCAGAAACATTTTAGAGAAAAATAAAAAAGTTACAATAATTGTTGCATAAGTGTGCACACCATTTTATAATTGGGCATGTGGCTGTGTTCAGAATGAACCAATCACATTCCATCTCGTGTTCAAAAGTAATTATCATACAGCTGTCATCAATGAAATTATTCGGATTAAGCCCAAGTAAAGAGCAGCTGTTTCTGTAGGATTTTCTTGAAATCTTCTTGGTTTCATCTGACTGCTGAAGCCATGGACTGCAAAAAGCTGACAAAACCTGTACAGGGTCAAACTGTCGAATGAATCAATCAGGAGAGAGGTACAAAAACTTTAGATATACCATGGAACACTGTAAAGGCCATCATCAAGAAGTGGAGAAAATGTAGCACCACAGTGACATTACCAAGAACAGGCCATCCCTCCAAAACCTATAGGAGGACAAGACAAAACTTACCAGGAATATCTGACAAGTACTGTTTACTCTCTGCATGTGACAACAATCTCTCTGTATTCTTCACATGTCTGGGCTATGGGGTAGGCTGGCTAGACAGTATCCCTTTCTCACAAAAAACATCCAAGCCCTAAACTAAATCACCCCAAACTATTTGGCAAATTGTGCCATGGCCTGATGAGACCAAAAGGTCCAATAATTCCACAATTCCAAAAGTTATGTTTGGTGCAAAAAAAAAAAAAAGCACATCACCAAAAGAACACCATACCCCTGGTGAAGCATGGTGGTGGCAGCATCCTGCTTTAGGGAATCATGAATAACTACAAATACCAGTACAAATACAAACCTTCAAGTGTCTGCTAGTAAGATGAAAAGGAAATTCCACCTTTCAGCATGACAATGACCCAAAGCGTATATCCAAATCAACAAAGAAATGGCTTAACCAAAAGAAGATCAATGTTTTTGAATGGCCTAGCCAGAGCCCAGACCTGAATCCAGCTAAAAATCTATGGGGTGACCTGAAGCAGGCTGTGCACAGGAGATGCCCTTACAATTTGATGGATCTAGAATGTTTTTACAAGAAAGAGTGAGAAAATATTGCCAAGTCAAGATGCGCCATGCTGATAGACTCTTAGCCAATAAGACTGAGTGGTGCTTCAACAAGCTATAAGTTTAGGGATGTGCATACTTAGACAACTAGGTTATTGTAAGTTTTTTTATTTTTCCTTTTTCCCTTATAAAAGTTTCTGACTGTTTTTCACTTTATTTGTATACACTGCAGTTTCACATTAAATGTAGGAAAAGGTTCTGACGTGATTTAACTTCGTGACATTCTTTTACCTCACAAAAACCTGCTAGTTTAACAGGGGTGTAGACTTTTTTATATCCACTGTATTTGTTTTCTCATGGTGTGTTCGGGTTTAGGAATACTGAAAAGTTTCTTACTGTTTTTTTTGCCAGAATGGAGCACATTTGTAACAATAGTCCACTGAGGCGAGCGTAGTGAAGAACCCAAGTGCGGCTTTTATTTAGCAAAGTGAAATCCAAAATACAAATACAGACTTGACTTGGCACGAACAAACTAGACTCGAACAGACAGCAGGTTACAACATCAATACACGACAAGAGACAATGGCTACATGAGGGCTATATATACCAACCAATCAAGGTCACATGACACAATCCAACCAATGAGGAAAAAGGCACATGACTTAACCAACCAATCAGAACATGACACAATAAACAAAGGAACCACATGACTAGACAGGAACCATGACTAAACTCCAAAATAAAAGACATGAGAGCAATGAACAAGAAACACAAACAAAACCCAAACCCCACGTTACAACATTCTTATAGGATTGAAATATATACCGAAACCATGTAAAGATATAGGCGAATGATAGACTGAAGGAAAACAGATGTGATTTGTGAGTTTGGCGATAGCACGTTAATGTTCAACTAAATCTCTTAACCTGGAATTTCCAAACTTCCGATTAGGAAAATGAAAGAAAACACTCTCTCAACTTGGAATTCCTAATCTGAAAGATGGGAAGGTCTCCTCAACCCCCAAGTTCAGCATGTGATGTCATGTCCACACACACCACTCACACCACTCAAATAGAAAATAAATAAGTTTATAGTAGTATTACATTAGATCAGTTGACACATTAGTTAGTTAAATCTATAACTTTGCTGATCTGAAAGTAAATACATCATAATGTACACTAACATTTTAAATATCATTTTTCCAAAACTATTAAGAATGATTATGTTGTCAGCTGAGCTTTTGTTCCTAGCAAAATTCCATTTGTTCCACATTATAACTTCTTTTATTCAACACAGCTGTAATACTACAGCGAGGTGTGTTATGTTTGTGATCAGCAGATGGTTTGTCACAGGTGTGTATTTCATGTATATGTGTGTGTGTGTGTGTTCTCAGGAGAGTGTGTTCGTGTATCTGCTGGAGGCCGAGTCTCAGATGCGATGCGAAGATCCACCTCATGACCTACACGCAGAAGGCAAGCTCAAGTAAGTGGGAGGGACAATGGGCGGGGAAAAGGAGTTATGTGTGTGTGTGTGCGTGTGTGTGTGTGCATGTGTGCGTGTGTGTGTGTGTGTCTCATAAACTATGAGCTTCATTAAGCCTGTGACGGCTCTATCTCACTAAAACACAAGACAGTGGCAGATTCATGACATCATCAATAAGCACAAAACCTTTTGGACATGGCATAAAGGGCAGGCACAGACGCACACACACACACACACACACATACACACACACACAGTATCCTGCAGTTCCCATCATTTAGGTCTTTTATTTATGGCTTTAATTTCCTCTCCTTTCATCTTCTCTTGTAGAAGACAGATATGTGTGTGTGTGTGTGTGTGTCATGATTTTGATTCTCTTTGTGTTTCAGGAATTTTCTTTTCAGTTCTGTATTATTTTGTAAGTTCATGTTCAGTGTGGTTCTCATTCATCTGCTCCAGTGTAAACCTACAGCTCTGGGTTTAATGTGGGTCAGTCATTAAATCCTTTCTGTGCATATCTAGAGTTCAGGTCTAGAATACCTGATCTATTGTGGTTCTGTGATTTTAACCATTTTAATGCCTTGGACATTATTGTGTAGAATTCTGGGTTCTAAAATTTTCAGTCCCTGTGATTCTTGACATTCAGGTCCCTTGCGATTTCTCATTCAGCATTGCGAAACGTTATAATTCTGCAATATCCAGCCCACTGTGAATGTGCAAGGTTCCCTTCACTGCAGTTCTATCATTTCAAGCCCAGTATAATTCTAGATTTCTGTCCATTTGTGGTTTAAAATTTCCAGTTTGAGTCTCCAATTCCAGCTGGTACACTGTGGTTCTATAACTTCCAGTCCAGTGTGATGCTGAAATGTCCAGATTATGTCTTTAACGTTTAGTGTGTTTACAGTGTTTATAGAATATTAATGTTTTGTAAAAAATTCCCTAGAACATTCAGGAAATCCAATCTCCTTTAATTTTCTGTCTTGCTGTCCATGGAGGATCTAGATTTTATGATCCCCTGTGGTTCTGAATTTTTCCTCCAGCTTGACTCTGCAGTGTTCACATTTCCAGTCCAGTGTAGCTCTAGGATTCCTGTTCCAGTCTGGTTGTCCAGAACAGCACAGTTCTTCAGGTCTGGTGTGGTTCGAGAAATTTTTCCCCCAAGTGTGGTTCTAGATTTGTAGATTTCCCTCGCTGCTGTATGTCTGTAGGTTTGTTCTGAGTGTGATTCCTAATGTTCTGGCCTGTTGTGGCCTGGAAGATCCAGCATTGCGATTGTAGAACTTCTAGAAATTCAGGAGAGATGGACACTTCCATGTAGTATGTTTGGGATGAGTGCAGTACAGAAATGTTATAATATATATTAGAATTTACACCACATTGTGGCACACAATTTCCAGTCCTTTAGAATTCCAAAATGTCTGAATTTGTTGTTGTCATAGAATTTATTCTTTAGTGATGGTCTATTGGGATTCTAGGATTAATAGCCCAAACTTAATACCAAAACCTGGCAGTTAGTGATTGCTGCAGTTCTTGTTGTATTTATAGATATTTTGCTTCATTTAAAAAAAAAAAAAAAAAACTCATAGAGTTTTTAAAAAACATTTTCTCAATCAAGATTCAGTCACTGTTCCTTAATATAAATCCATAAATGTGCACTATAATTCATTTGAATCTGTAGGGACGCTAACATGAGGATTTCTCAGTTACGTCGGCTTTATGATGTACAAGTTTTGGCCCAATCGCACGTCATAAAAGAGTTCTTTGTTCGTGAGTTGAGATTGGTGGTGTTTTGTACAAGTATAATGTGACAGCTGACAGCTACAGATACAGAAACATGTTAACGGACAGAAAAACCTCCTCATTACCTCAAGCTCACTGTGAAGAATGTGTGCGTTTGTGCACGAGCTGATTTCCGGATCACGCTGTCATTAGCGGCTCTTCATTGTATAATCTGACACGGAGACACATGCTATCGCAGTCTGTTATAGAATTCACAACAGAGCTTATTCGGATCTTGTACGGTGTGACGAGGAGTAATTTCAAACCACAGCTGAAATCACACAGTCTTTAAAAAAAAATGTCAAGTCGTCTCAGGTTTAAACATCATCTCAGTGAGTTAATAAACATCAAGCACATTCGATAGCCAGTTTGGGAAAAATGCTGCAATAAGGACAGTTGTTGGAATTTATGGACTGCGTAGTACATCAGTAAGAGACACTCTGGGTTTCGTGATGTTCTGATTGCACCCAAGTGACACGAAGGAGACAAATGAGATCAGATCTGCTGTGATAGACGCACAGCTCTCTTTGTTCCAAATGTCAGACACACACTGATAGATATTGTTTTCTTTCTCTGTTGTTTTCACAGTAAAAGAAGATCTGATGTAGCTGATGTTAGACACCGTTTTCACTTCAATTCAATTAAGTACACTTACAGTCTGTCTCTCTCTCTCTCTCTCTCTTTGTTTGAGCCCTATAACAGAAATCCAGAAAAACAGAAACCTTGTTTTGCATTAAAGTTCCTCTGATAGTCTGTCACTGTAGATCACACGATGCATATTTCTAACTGCGGAAAGTTCTTCAGGGGAGAGATGCAGAGATCCTGCTCCAGTTCCTCACCGCAGATGATTATTATTGTAGGGTTAGGGTTAGTTTGCTTTAATGACTGAACTCGTTTTGGTTCATTTGGATGTTTCATGTCACAATCTCTTCCTGCTGAGTTTCAGTGCTTTTTGGAAAATCGGACGAAATAGATAGGAATACGACTTCGTGCTGTTCACATGGTTGTAGATGCACTCAGGAAACAGGAACAGGTCTGATGAACTTCAAGAGAGAGAAAAAAGAGAGGCTGGTACGGGAACAACTGTTTATAGCTGCTATAACATAAGTGTCAACAGGAACTAATTGTTTTTAATTAAATGTAACAATAAATGGATAAAAAGTATGCCATGTCATTCTTTAATAAAGAAAAAAAAATGTAATTATTGGTATGTGGTATAAGAGGAATAAAACACATGGGGACGTGCTGTTATAGGAAAATAATCAACAACGTGGTGATTCTGTTTCTTTCCTTATGTGTGTAGTAGACGTGTAAATATGTGTGTGTGTGTGTGTGTGGTCCCTCCCTTGTGAAACACACAGACACGCACTGCCCCCATTCCGTTTAATCACATTCCAAAACCTGGGCTCTTGATCGGATTCTCCCAGGAACATCTTCATCCCAGTTGTGTGCAGGGATCGACTGAGTGAAGACGTCCCCACTGCTGATTTATTAAAATGGACGGGATTGATTAAGTGTCTGGAGTCTGTCCAGTGAGCAGTAATGAAGCTGGAGGTCACACACACACACACACACACACACACACACACACACACACACACACGCTAAGTTATCTTAATAGTGATTTATAATTGATATGTGCATTAGAGTAGCTGAGGGGTAATAAACTCATTTTAATGATAATTTATTACAATTTTTAACATATAATTTGCCTAGTGTTAATAATAAAGACACACACACACACACATGCTAAGTTATCTTAATAGTGATTTATAATTGATATGTGCATTAGTGCAGCTGAGGGGTGATAAACTCATTTTAATGATAATTTATTACAATTTTTAACATATTATTTGCTCAGTGTTAATAACAAAGACACACACACTCACACAGTGTCAGTGATGCGTCACTTCTCTTTGATGCAAACAGATGACGGCTGTTCTTTCTTGCCCATTTAAAAGCTAGCCTGCTTTAAACAAAAATCAAAGCACTTTTAAAAAACAAAAAAAAGAAAGAAAGAAAAATCCACTGTGTTTCAACTGGAAATAAGTGTTCCTCAAATTGAGTCATCTTTGAAAAGTCATCCTGCCTATACACACACACACACACACACACGCACACACACAAAGTGCTATAAGAGGCTCAGTGGGGATCAAAGCTCGACTGTGAAGGATTACTTCTCTCTGTGTGTGTCGGAAAACTGAAACCTGAGTACCTGCACTCAAACTCTCATCTTCCACTCATCCTCCACTCTCATCCCTCTCTCATTCTCTATCTTTCATCCTTCTTTCTCTCTCTCTCCCTCTCTTTCTCGCTCCCGCTTTAAGGGCGGCTCTAATCTCCTTGTCAGTAAACATCATCAGTCCACTTGACATTTCTTAATTCCGCTGTAATTATTCATCCATCAGACTGCCACTGCTGGAAAAGACGGGAATTCCCGATCCTGTGGAAAAATTTAGTCTTGATTTAATCTTGTGTTTGAAAAAGATGGTGCGCTACGATTCAAGATATATATATATATACATATATATATGTTCAATTATCTAGACACATTAGTAAGTAGAAACACATCTGAAGCTGTTAATTTAGTAAATATACAGCCTCAAAACAGATTTAAAAACTGGATTAGATGGTGTGTAAACAGGACTTTGATTTATGAATTATGAATTATTTGATTTATGGATTATTAATTACATTTTTTGTTTTCCCAGTGGTTTACTTATTTATTTAGAGAAATGTGAACATAAACTTAAACCCTACATGTATTGCTTGCTTATTTATTTATTTATTTATTTGTTTGTTTGTTTGTTTATTTTTGTTTGTTTGTTTGTTTGTGTTTGTTTGAATCTAAGAAAGCAATGAAAAGGTCAAATTAGATAAATAAGATGGGGCGTTTGTGTCTGGACTGGATGTATTTCAAACAATATCATTTCATTAGCATTAAATTCACTCACTCACTCACGCACACACACACACACACACACACAGTAATCGAAGCATCTGGAAGGCTGCTGAAATTTATTTCTTTGTTCTTTGTAAAGACAAATCACTGATAAAAACGCCTTTTAACGCCTTTTATTCACACTAACAGCGTCATTCGACCAGTCGCTTTATCTGAGTAGCGAGAACAGGCTAAAACCGAGACACACACGGGTTCCGTCGCTCTGTTTTCCATTCTTTTCTTATCCAGAGCATTTACATTTCTTCATTTGGTGGATGATTTCATTTAAAATAACGTAAAAAGCAACTGAGATCTCACTAACCTGTGATCCACCACTAAATCTACAATATGAGGAAAATATACTCAGAAAGTTTTCAGAAGTCTGTTTAGCACATTTAAACTCTTTCCAGTTTCAGACGGACTAATCATTACAATCTAAATTAAAATGAGTCCTGCTATGACGTGTGGCTAATTGCCATTTCATACAGCAGCACTGGCCGTCTTCATAGAGACAGAGAACTGGTTTCCTTGGAAACCTGCAAGAGGCGGAAGCTAAAAATAAAAAGCCCTTTTTCACATGAATCATCGGTTCTGTCACACTCCAAAAAACAGGTATGACATTTCATTCGCTCCTGATATTGCTGCTCCTCGTTTCCTTTTCACAGGTGAGGTCTGACCACCAGAACAGACTCATTTACATCCTCCTTGATGTTCTGGGGGTTTTTCAGTGACCTGAAAGTCACAACAGCACAAACTCCAGAGACGTATCTCAATTTCCTCCCTAGTTACTATATAGTGTTCTATCGCATTCCCTGGATAGTGCACTTTACCCATAATGCACAATAAATCTAGTGAACAGTCGATGCACACTACTAAAGCACCTCACTGCATAGTGATGATCAAAATTTACTCCTTAATTTATATATTACAATACCTTCATATTTAAACAGAATAATTTGTTAAATTTGCTGTAGTGCTACACCAGTGAACACATTACCATGGAAACACCCAACACTTCCCTAGAACCTCTCGGTAAATTAGCACATTCTAACAGTTCGAGTACATGGAGGTTCTCAAAGCTGTTGTTTATTAGAAAGTACGGGACCATAAAACATTTGCAGAAGCATTTACACAAGAAATGTTGTTAGTTTGTATCATAAGTTTCTGTCCTGAGTTTGTGGAGATTTGTGTAAAGTCACTAATATGAACCTCGACTGATCATCTTGAAATCATATAATTCTCGATGCTTACACTGTCAAGTTTCTAAGTTCTTTTAGCACAAAAGTAATGGCACCCTGAAAAAGGAGTTAGTGTGTGTCTGTGGTAGCCAGCACACTGCAGTGGCTGAGATGCATTGGCTGAGCTGCATTACTGGAAGACTTAGTGCATGCCGCAAGCAGGAGGCAGTCTTTCACTGTTCAGTCACCATTTTTCACTTTTTTTTTTCGCTCTCTGTGAGCTCTGTGCCTTTTATGGAGTTTTGTGGGTGTCATGAACGCACACGAGTACGGAGAAAATCTGCAAATCTTTTGTAAATCTGGTGGCAATTTTAAGTTGGAAAACATTGACAGACAGCTTTACTGAAAAAGTGATCAACTAGGCCCGTTGTCTTTTCTTGTGACTCACTGAGTTTTTCTCACCAGTGTTTAGGACACATTCTGCGTTTAACATTTTTAATGTTTATTTAAATTAAATGAAACGCTAAAATTAGTAATCAGATAAATAAAATGTGGCATTTGTGTTGGCTGTCTGGCCTGGATTTAATTCAAACAACATCAGTCTATTAGTAAAATTCATTCACACACACACACACAGTAATCAAAGCACCTGGAAGGCTGCTGAAATCCATTTCTTTGTTCTTTGTAATGACAAATCGCTGATAACAAACGCCTTTTATTGCTGTCGCTGTTCACGCTAACAATGTCATTCGACCAGTTGCTTTATCTGATTAGTGAGCAAGCGCTGGAACGGGATAAAGCCGAGATGGATGCATGGATGCCGTCGCTCTGTTTTTAGCTCTTTTCTTCCTGTGCAGGTGTTTTGAGTTTCCTGTCATTTATCAGAGATGGAGAGATGAAGAGAGGGAGTGGGAGGCTTTAATCAGTCCATTAGCATGAGAAAAACAGCATTAGCATGGCGCAAACAAGAGTGCTTTTAACTCATAAAATAGTGTGTGTGTGTGTGTGTGTGTGTGATTATTGCTAATCAGTCTCCTTCCTTATTAAATAATAAGTGATATTATTTCTCTGTTCCTTCCTCTATCTATCCTGTCTTTTTTCTGCAGTGCTTGTGTTTTGACCTTGAGCTAATCGCAATTCAACATGGTGAATAGAGAGGATTTTTTTTTTTTTTTGGCAACAAAAAGAGTCTATTTCTTGTTATCAGAAATGTGGGGAAATGGAGTGATAGAGAGATATGGGGGGGGGGGGGGATGAGGCTCCAGATTGTGAACTGTGTTCTTAATTCTCTGGCGGCAATGAGGGGGAGAGAGCGAAAGAGAGCAGAGAGTGAATGAGAGATGGAAAGAAAAAGAAACAGAAAGTCGGAGGACAAATACTAAAGCCTTGTGGCACACCTGAACTTTCAGGCTTGAGCTATGTTTGTATGTGTGTGTGTGTGTGTGTGTGTGTGTGTTTCTTCAGCAGTAGCTAATCACAGTGCATATTGAGTTGTCATGGGAACATTGCAGAACTTTAACTGTGTGGATTAGTGAGCCATCATTAGCTCTCTCTCTCTTTATATATATATATACATACATACATACACATACATACATACATACAGTTAGGTCCGGAAGTATTTGGACAATGACAGAGTTTTTGTGATTTTGCCTTTATACACCACCACAATGGATT
>CM075016.1:4603860-4617877 GCA_037576675.1 Pangasius sanitwongsei | reverse complement strand
GAGAGAGTGGGAGAGACAGAGAGAGAGACATACATAAACAGGATGAGAGAGTGAGAGAAATACACTGGATGAGAGAGAGCGAGAGAAATACACTGGATGAGAGAGTGGGAGAGACAGAGAGAGAGACATACATAAACAGGATGAGAGAGTGAGAGAAATACACTGGATGAGAGAGAGCGAGAGAAATACACTGGATGAGAGAGTGGGAGAGACAGAGAGAGAGACATACATAAACAGGATGAGAGAGTGAGAGAAATACACTGGATGAGAGAGAGCGAGAGAAATACACTGGATGAGAGAGTGGGAGAGACAGAGAGAGAGACATACATAAACAGGATGAGAGTGAGAGAAATACACTGGATGAGAGAGAGCAAGAGAAATACACTGGATGAGACAGACAGAGTGAGTGAGACTGACGGAGAGAGAGACATACACAGGATGAGAGAGTGAGAGAAATACACAGGATGAGACAGAGAGAGAGAGAGACATATGTAGGATGAGAAAGACAGACAGAGAGGGAGAGAGAGAGATTGCGTTATGGAGAGGATGAGAGAGTGTAATGAAAGCCTCAGGATTGAGATTGTGCTTGAGAAATGAGAGTGAGTGTGATACAGTGAGAGAATTTCATACCTAAAACGGCTTTGATGTGAAATGTGTTGCCATCTCCTGTGAGCAGGTGTGTCGTCATCAGCATCAGTACTGACTCACCTGGTTCTGTTCAAACCCAATGCACTGAGAACCACCTCTCTCACAATTCACTTTCAGAACACTGGTGTTTTTTGATAAATTTGCATGCTGTCTGTGTGTGTGTGTGTGTGTGTATTTGTGTTCTTGCCAGCTCATCGTTGCATGTAAAAGAGTACAGGCGATACAGAGGAGTGCGATGCAGCCAGCAACCCAATCCCACAATGCACCACTCAACGCTAACACCACGAACGAGAAAGAGAAAGACTACAGAGAACTGGACCGCAAGATTCTGCAGCTCTGTGGTATGAAGCCAGATATTTACATATAGTAGCAGGTGTTTATTACATATACACACTAATCAGCAACACACAATCACATGTTCTACAACATGCGCTAAGAATGACAATCAGGATTACATTTGTGGTGGTGTTAATTCACGCACTGAGGTCAGCACACAGATGCTCACTTTGTTCAATTCTCCTTCTCTTCAGAAAAAAAACCTACTACAAAGGAAAAAAAACCCCAAAAAGCTTCAAATTAAAAAAAAATGAAATAAAAGTCTCCACATCTGTTCAGTCTTGACATTTTTGTGGACATGTGCAAAGAAAGGCGTTTTTCAGTCTGTAGCCCTATTCAGATGGTGTTATCATGTTCAGCAGACGTCTATAATAAGTCATTTATGAGCCCCCCGTGAGGAATCCCAGTGAACACAAATTGAGGTTCCAGCCACTTACACTTGAATAGAATGTTATTTAGGGTTAGGGTTATTCAGTCGAGACTAGAAACTTGTATAATTTTCAAGCTCAATTTGTCCATAATGAGCATAAACACTTCACTTGTTCATGATTGGTTAGATTGGATGACTGCGGAGTAGTGGTGAACGAAATGACGTTATACTAGAATGCAGTTTTTTTCATGTGTTTCAGAAAGAAAATACAAGAGCGCAAAAACAAAAAGCAGAGCTCATAAAAGAACAGCCAGAACAAATGTGGGTTAAGCACATGGCTCAGACGTGTACACTTAATCCGACACTGTGCCCGTGGGACCTCGCTCTTTCTTTTGATTAACTTCATTTTTTTATTTCTAAAGGCCTACCTGTGCAGACAGCATGGCGATAAAGTGACCCATAGCAGCTACTTTTATTTTTATCAGACTGTTTAAAAGCATGTATTCATTTTGTGATTGCCAGAAGGTGGCTTTTTCAGCATGCTCCTGCTATGTGTGTCTGTGTGTCTGTAGGACGGAGAGTGAATCTTCTGCACTCAGCAGCGCCTATAGACGTGGACACGAATACTGTAGATGCTTTATAAGACCAATTATAGGAGAATAACAACAAGCAGCATTTATCACACTGAATATGAACTCATTTATTCATACATCATTCACGGGAGCATTTACCCAAGAAACGTGGTGTTCGTGAAAATCCAGTTATTTGTGGAAAACGTGCGCTACTGTGATCTCAGTATGCAGTGAGTACAAAGAAAAATAGAAATTGATGGGAACTTGTCATTCACACACAACTTTACTGAACAGTTAACAAAGTCCGGTATCTGGAAAAACGTTCTAATTCAGAATGTGTGTGCTTGAGGTTCAAATGTGGGATCACCAATAAAAACGAAAGAAAGAAACTAGTAATAAGGTCATGTTGTTACAAAGCAAGAAAGAACTGGTGATGAATTAGTTGAATTGTAGTATTTGATTAAAGAATACTTTAAAAAACAGCATGTGTTGACCTGTGAAGAGATACCACAATCATGAGCTATATTCACCAGAGCCAGGTTTATATGAAGTCCATCTCGCATGTAGGCTTCCTGTGAGTACATAATGAACTGCGTCACATTTTAAAGGCTTGATTTCACTTTTCTTTTGCTGTTCTTGCTAAGGTCATTTAACTCTGAAAGACTCTGACAGCGGTCCTTATGTTTCGTCGGTGTCCTAGCAAGCGCTCTTGGTTTTGGTTTCTCTTCCTGTGGAGCTTCACGGTTTATTATTAAATTAAAGTAACGTTTGCTTTCAGCAGCTGTTATCACCTGAATAAAACTTAGGAAATTCTGGCAAAATCTTTGAAATAAATGAGAAGGAGATGAAGACCTGAATCAGGGAGATAGAAAAAGGACAGTGAGGAGGAAAAAAGGGCACTGTAAATGATTGAAACCACCGTGTCATCCTTCACAGCCTGGGCGTGGACGCAGACCATCATAGTCTTTACTGATCATGTGACTACACACAGAAGCAGATGAATGAATTCTGAAGTGGCATGAAGCATCTTAATCATGCAGAAGGTGCTTGACCTCGCAGCAGGACAATGACCTGGAACATAAAATTAAATCAGCTATGAAGTGAAATGACCTGAACTGGATGAGTAAAAAACCTGTACAGAAATTTTAATTAAAGAAGATAAGAGTAATGCCAAAAAGCCCTCGAAACTGAAAAAATCATCTTTTTTAATGCACAATTGTGTGTCCACTCAACTAAAGGCTTTTTTTTTTTTAGGTTTTTTTAACCAAGATATTAAGGCAGGACACCGAAAAAAAAAGAGAAGAAATTCTCTATCATATCGGTTCATCAGAAAAGAAAAGTGATCCTGCAGGCTGATTAGCCCGGCCTTTAGAATGACAGATACAGCTGCTATAACACTGCAAACAGGTTTATATCTAATAGGTTATGGTTTCTATAGTAACAGCTCATTCACAGGGACTGTACAGTGCACGCTCCAATAATAATAAACGGATTTTAAAAACATTTGTAATTGTTGATATGGTGAAGTTTTCTGTCATTTATTTAACATTAATAGAAGGAGTCCCTAATGTCAGGGCTTTGTAACAGTCAGAGGTTTTCCGACATCTTCAGGACAGAGGGGTTTACGCTTTGCGCTTTCTCGGGAAAACATGACTAGCTTCTTTTTTTTTGTCTTATTAACCTGAAGAGAGAGAAAAAAGAGAGGCTGGTGAGGCAGTTCATAGCTGCTATAATGTAAATGACAACAGGAACTAACTAACTAATTTATAAACTTTAAATGGATAAAGAATATGATGTTATTCTTTAATAAATAAAAATTACGATTGTTGGTCAGTTGCTGTGGTATAAGAGGAATAAACACTCAGAGATGTGCTGTAATAGGAAAATATTCAGCTTCAGGGTGGTAACAGTTACTCTGCTTCATCACACCACCTCGCCGCAGCACACCCCTTAGTGTTTTATCCTGTACTTATCACAGAGGAGAGAGTTTATTACAGACTCCGCGCTGAGAAACTAATAGCATGAATAAACATATTGTTAGAAACCATTTGGATTTGATCTTGTAGCGAAGCTTTATATAAAAGGCTTTTAACTTTCAGAAAGTACCTTATCTTAAGTTATCGCAGGCGGATGCTAAAACATCTGTCTCTGTGTATGTGTGTGTGTGAGAGAAAAATACACTCACCCTCTCTGTATTCAGTGTGTGTACTAGAGATATGGAGTCTTTATCTCGTTCTGCGGAAGTTAGTCTGTCCTCATGTGCTTCTCACCTGCTCTGAGTGTAAAGGAGAACATTCCCTGTGTCAGGGTCGCGGTTCATGTCACGGTGATGTGAGGACCGTTTGATCTGCTCTGATCTGTGATCGCTGTGTTTGTTCTGTTCGGCAGGTGAGCTGTATGATCTAGACGCGGCATCACTTCAGCTCAAAGTCATCAGCTACGTGAGTTATAGCACACGCGCGCACACACATTATCTCTGTATGGACTTATTTTCCTGTCATCAGTGCAGCACTAATGTGATGGATGAGATTAATAAATTAACTTAAGGTTAAAGGGAATGCAAAATAGAATGCAAACATCATAGAACACACACCACAGAATTAATGTCTAAAACACACACACACCACAGAATTAATGTCTAAAACACACACACACACCACAGAATTAATATCTAAAATGCACTCACACAGATGTCTTGCAGAGCAAATGCATATGATGCAACACTCCATAGAACGACACAAACACACACAGGCATCCTTGAGAACATCACTGAAGACTTGATCCGACTTTTCCTTTCCCTCGTTTTTCATTTCTAATAAAAAAGGTCACACCCATCCATTCTGACGTGTGTTTGTTTGTGTGTGTGTGTGTGTGTGTGTGTGTGTGTGTGGTGAGCTATATATTTAATTTATGAGTGCATTACCAATAAGAGTGTTCATAAAGTCAGTGATGCTGTGAGGACGACTCAAGAGAGCAGAACAGAGCGAGATGAACAGATGAAGTGATATCCCCACAATTAAACGAATAATTAACCTCTGAATATCGGTGAGGCGCAGTCTGTTCATCAATTAACATTAATGATTCTAAACAGGGAAGGAGGAAAACTTATGTCGTGGAATTAAACCTTTAATGGTGTCTTCCATTACAGACATATAGACATTACACAGAATCCAGTTGCTCAAGTAAGGTATTTTTTTTTATTTTTTTTTATTGAGCTTAATATCACAAGCTAGAGAGACAACCCTGAGTTAGAACATATTCCCCCGGAGTGCATCTCTCTGTGGCTCAGGTTCCAAGAGTTTTTATAGCATCATACTCACATTCATTTGCACGGAGAACAAAGAAACCAGCTTCTCATTGGTAATAAAACATAGCCACATGTGGAATGGAATGCTACTGCTAGAGTACGGATGGCCTTGGATGTAACTCATATCTTCATGGCACCTGCGATGTCTCTGAGAAGCTCTTGTGCTTACTTCCTAACTGTCACGTACACTCTCAGTCCAGTCACACGAAGAAAGACAAGTTAAACACAGATTGTCAGAATGCACTGATAACTCACATATTTCATTCATTGTTTATTAACTGAATACACACATAAAAGCAAAATTGTTTTTTAAATCACCACACCAATTCACATGTGTGTGTGTGTGTGTGTGTGTGTGGACATCAGTGAGTTCATGGGGACGGAGAACGTCATGGGTCTGAGGTTCCTGCTGGTCATTATGAGATGGAAGCATATACGAAGACTAATTAGAAGCCTTCTGTTCACACAGTTTGATTCGTGAGGTTGATGCGTTTATGTGAAGAAATAAAACGCGTCTGCAGTAAAATAATGTGATGTTAGAATAAATTTACCCTCACAGGTCATGAGAACATTTTGTTCCTACAAATTCAGCAATAGAATATTTAGCTGATTTTTTTCAGTCTTTAAAGAGCAGTTCAGTTCAGTTCTTTAAACACTACACAAGGTTACAGATATCATCAAAAGAAAATGAAATGATTGCAGCTGCTGTCTGTCTTTATAATAACCAAATGTTTAACGTTACTCCGCTGTACAATACTTTCCATTTTATTTAATATATCAAGGCTATTCTCAAACTGAGAGACAGGGAGAGACAGACAGTCAGGGAGATACAGGGAGAGAGGGAGAGCGAGACAGGGAGAGACAGTGAGGGAAAGAGAGAGACGGAGAGAGAGGAAGACAGGGAAGAGACAGAAAAAGAGAATCAGCATGTGTTTATTTCACATTCATTTATTTCAGCTGGTAATCAACTCTGCAATTTAAACAGCAGTGTGTGTGTGTATGAAGGACAGATGAGTGTGTGTATAGTTAAAAGGGGTGTGTGTGTGTGTGTGTGTGTTTCACACAAAGGACAGGCGAATGTGTGCATAGTAAAGACCGGAGTGAGTGTGTCCTCATCAGTATTCTGTAGTTTTTTACTCTCTTGTGTCTCAGGGGCCACATTAGCATAAAAACCTTATCAGTGTTTATACAGATTCCTACATCATTCTGAGGGAAACGCACACACACACTCTCGATCCTGCTCTCTTTCTCTCTTTTGTTCTCGTTTGCTAAACTATCTGCTCATCCATCTTTTTTAATTCTTTCCAAACATCCGACTATAGCCAGTCCACCCCCTATCCCCCCCCCCCCTTCCCCACACACCCTTGTACTGCAGTATTTGTGTTTTTTGTCCATATGACCTCTTTAGTTCCCATAAGAATTATAAAACGTTAGTTTGGTTCTGAAATCTGACATGGCTCAGTATACACACACCTGTGAGTGCATCAGATTAGCTGAACGCTGTATTGTATGCTGGCTGTATGTGCCAGATTTTAAAGATGTTACAACAGAATGACCTGTTGCAACACATTAAACATGGAAATTGTTGACTGCAAATATTATTAATAACAAATTAAATTATTTATTAATTTTATCGTGTTTTGTCACTGTTTTACAAAAGCAATAAGCCACTCGAGGATGTGTGTTAGTGACTTTATCACGAGTAAGGGAGGTTTAGACACTCTGCATCACATCCCATACGCTACAAAATTAGTTTGTACCACAGCGAGGTTGAATGCTGGAATGGAGATGTTTATTTACCATTTATGGAAGGAGTCCCCAGTGTCAGCCCTTCGTCACAGTCAGAGGTAAAGCTGTAACTTGAAGTTTTCCGACATCTTCAGGACAGAGGAGTTTACGCTTTCTGGTTTCTCAATAACATGACAAGCTCTTGTTGACATTAAGACAGAGAAAAAAGAGAGGCTGATGAGGGAACGACTAACCTTCTCTGACGTTTCACAACATTAAACGCAATTATAAACAGATAAAAAGCACTGTGTGTTGTTCATTAATAAATTAAAAATTGTAATCATTGGCAATTTGCTGTGGTAAAAGCAGAATAACACACTTCAGACTGTGGAAAATAATCGACTTCAGGGTGATAACGGTGCCACACCACCCCATGGATTATTTTTGTGTAACAGCACGGTCCGAAGTGTGTTATTCTTTACATAACACGTGGCTTCTCATGGCTTATTACTTTATTTATTACTCAAGCAAGAGTGTAAATATTCATCTATTAAAATACATTTTAAAAATGCACACCATTAAATTAAAAAGGCACAAAAAAATTGAATGATTCTGATGATTATGAGAGTTAAGATTTGTTAGGAATGGGTGTTTAATTAAACACTTCTGCTGTCTTCAGACTTCCAAAACTACAAAGATTATATAAATTTACCATTTTTCTAAAAAAAATTTAAAGCAGAAGAAAGTTTTTCTTTTGACATGTGGTGAATATTAAGTGAAAGTCTTAAGTGAAAGTAAAACTCAAAAGTACAGAGAGTTGAAAACCATAATTAAATACAGCAACATTGTAAACCCCACAACTCCAATACACACACACACAGCACATCTGTGTTTCGATGAAAATCAGAATTCTCCTTCCTTGTTTGGTGATGTCACTCCTCCCACTCAACAGTGATAACTTCTCATTATGCGTGTTTGATCACAGATTAGAATTGTCATAAGCTTTCCTCTTCTCTCACAGCAATAACGGGGAATTTTTACGACTTACTGGGTTGAAAAATGAGTTTGTTTTGCCACTTTCTGTTAAATCACTTTAACTGCACTTCAGACTGCTCTCTCTCTCTCTCTCCATTATTCCGTGTGTTTATTTTCTTTTTCACCTTATTTGCCAACATCTATAAATTATTTTGTGATTATTTCTCTCAGCGCTTTGATCCTTTTATCTTGCCCCAAGTCTGAGGTTGTCTTTCTTCTTTCTCTTTTTTTTCCTACCTCTCTATTTCTTTTCCTCCCTCCCGTCAAGTTGCTTTTAATCCCCGTTGTGAGTGTTTTATTTCCTGGGGGCATTTGCAAAACGACAAGAGCTTCCTGCTGGACTCAATGGTGTTTGGATTAGCTGTGTTGCGCAGCCTTTTAGAGCTGGTAGAGTGGCTTTAAGAGAAGGCAAACACTACACTACAGTACAATTCACTACACTACAGTACAGTGCTCTACACTGCACTATACTACACTGCACTACAGTGCACCAAACTACACTACACTACACCACAGTACAGTGCACTACACCACAGTACAATTCACTACACTACAGTACAGTGCCCTACACTGCACTACACTACACCACACTATACTACAGTGCACTACACTACACTGCACTACACTTCACTGCACTGCACTGCACTACACTACACCACACTATACTACAGTGCACTGCACTACACTACACTACACAACTCTTCACTGCACTGCACTACACTACACCGTACTACACTACACTACACTACAGTTCACTGCCCTGCACTACGCTACACTTCACTACGCTATACTGCACTACACTACAGTGCACTACACTACACTTCACTGCCCTGCACTACGCTACACTTCACTGCACTGCACTACACTTCACTGCCCTGCACTACGCTACACTTCACTGCACTACACTGCACTACACTACACTACACTACACAACTCAACTCTTCACTGCACTGCACTACACTACACCGTACTACACTACACTACAGTTCACTGCCCTGCACTACGCTACACTTCACTGCACTGCACTACGCTATACTGCACTACACTACAGTGCACTACACTACACTTCACTGCCCTGCACTACGCTACACTTCACTGCACTACACTGCACTACACTGCACAACTCAACTCTTCACTGCACTGCACTACACTACACCGCACTACACTACACTTCACCGCACTACACTACACTACACTACACCGCACTACACTACACTTCACTGCCCTACACTACACTACACTTCACTGCACTACGCTACACCGCACTACAGTACACTTCACTGCACTGCACTACACCACACTGCACTACACTACACTTCACTTCACTGCACTGCACTACGCTACACCGCACTACACTACACTACACCACACTGCACTACACTACACTGCACTGCACTACGCTACACCGCACTACACTACACTTCACTGCACTGCACTACGCTACACCGCCCTACACTACACTTCACTGCACTGCACTACACCACACTGCACTACACTACACTACACCACACCACACTGCACCACACTACACTACACTACACTTCACTGCACTACGCCACACCGCACTACACTACATTTCACTGCACTGCACTACGCTACACCGCACTACACTACACTTCACTGCACTACACTACACTACAGTGCACTTCACTGCACTACACTACACTTCACCGCACTACACTACGCTACATCGCACTACACTACACTTCACTGCACTACACTACACTGCGCTACACGACACTACACTACAGTGCACTTCACTGCACTACACTACACTTCACCGCACTACACTACACCGCACTACACTACACTACACCACACCACACTACACTACACTTCACTGCACTTCACTACACTTCACCGCACTACACTACACCGCACTACACTACACTACACCACACCGCACTACACTACACTTCACCGCACTACACTACACTACACCGCACTACACTACACTTCACCGCACTGCACTACACTACACTACACTTCACCGCACTACACTACACTACACCGCACTACACTACACCACACCGCACTACACTACACCACACTGCACTACACTACACTACACCACACTACACTACACTTCACTGCACTACACCACACTGCACTGCACTACACTACACTACACTTCACTGCACTGCACTACGCTACACCGCACTACACTACACTTCACTGCACTACACTACACTACACTACACTACACTTCACTGCACTGCACTACGCTACACCGCACTACACTACGCTACACCGCACTACATTACACTACACTGCACTACACTATACCGCACTACACTACACTACACTGCACTACACTCGGACAGCACACCACAGACATTAGAATGGTTGAATAGAGCAAAAATGGGTTATTCCAACAGATAATGGATGGATGATTGGATGAATGGATGGTTGGATGAAGACTGGTTTTAACAGATGATGAATGGATGGATGAAGGCCTATTTTAACAGATGATAAATGGATGAATGGATGACCACATGAACAGACGTCAAGGTGGACGGATGAATGGATGAATAAATTGGCTATTGTAACAAATAATGGCTGAAACGATGGATAGACAAGTGAGTGGGTGAATAGATGACATGAATGCATGGTGGGTGGAAGGCTTACGATAGTAAACATGTATTCCTGTATTCCTGTCTGTGTGGCAGCTGTAATTTTAATAGATGGAGGAATAACAGATAGATGCATGAATATGTAGGAGAATGGAACAATTAAGTGTTAAATAAACAGACAGATGAAAGGATGGAGTGATGCAGTGCTGGATAGAGTGATTGACTCTCTCTCTCTCTCTCTCTCTGATTTATAGCTGCAGAAAGAGACCCAGTCTCAGTGCTGTTGTCTGCTGCTGGTGTCTGAGGATAACCATCAACTATTCTGTCAGGTACGTACATACAGACACACGCACACAAACACACATACACACACACGTTGTGTCTCACTGCTCTGTGTGTGTGTGTGTGTGATAAACAGGTGGTTGGGGATAAAGTTCTGGAAGAAGAGATCAGCTTTCCTGTAAGTTTATTATTATTTATGATAAATATGAGAGATAGATGATGATAAATATGGTAACTCTGTGTGTGTGAGTGTGTGTGTGAGAGAGAGAGAGACTGTTTGTCCCCATGTGTTCCCCAGCATGGACTTAATGCTGTTGTTGATGTTGCTCTTTTTGCCCAGCTGATGTTCGGACGCTTTGGGCAGGTGGTGGAGAAAAAGAAATCCATCACCTTACAGGATGTTAGCCAGGTGACACACACACACACGTACACACACACACACACACACACATACACACACAGCTGTCTGTGACTGGGCTCTAATAGAGGACAGAATGTGTTTACTCTCCCAGCCCCAGCTCGCATCTCCAACACTAACTAATTATCACACACACACACACACACACACAGATAATTTAGCTAAATTGGCGGACATTCATTACCATCTTATTTCCAGATGAATGAAACTGGCAGGAGTTTACAGTCATCTCACTCGCTTCATCACACACAACATGAAATGAAATAATTCTGGATTTGTCATCTGTAATGATTGCGTATGTGTGTGTGTGTGTGTGTGTGTGTGAGTGCATGTGAGCACAGAATTTAACTGGTTTCTGATCTGTATTTATGAATCACATTTTCTGTCATAATGAATTTCAGATCAGGTTGTTTTTACATCAGCTTAGTTTGCTGAAGATAGATTTCTCTTCAGTTCAGTACAAATCTATTATATTCAGCTGAACTTCTTAGCCGATCATCGCAACGGAATTCAGTTCACAGAAGAGTCTCCCCAAATACAGTAGATACTAGCGATTTAAATAAAGCCATACCTTATCCCTCCGTTCATCTCTTATCTCTGAGGAGTTGTTTTTAAATACAGATATATTGAAAGAGTTTTGAGTGTTCTTTTGTTGCCCCAGATCAAGCTCGACAGAAGTCTATATGTAAAAAAAAAAAAGATTAGCTCTTGATTAAACGATATGATGGGCGATTGGGCGATATGATGATCTTAGATCATGAACGATTAAAATCGTTTTCACGAGAAATCGCGTGTAACGTATGTGATACTGAAAACATTTTATCATTTGCGCTATCAAACACTGTTTTATGAGCCAGACTACTTTATTCGCTAGTGCAGCTCGCATTCTCCCTGACAGATACACAAACAAGCCAATAAAAACCAAGAGCAGGCGGTTCCTTAGCTCATGCTTCCTCCTCGGGTATGTTTGGAAACACAGCAGAATGAATGACATTTGTTGATGTATACATGAATACATTGCTAGGAAGTACACTTTATTCAAATTAGTTTGAAAAGGTACTTTGGCCTTAAGGTGTTTCCTTGTAGAATTACGGTATTTTCACCAATAGGGGAATTATTTTGGTTGCTGTCTTCAGTAACGTGCAAAATAGTCTTAAAAAACCAACATTGTGATCATATCATATCGTGGACCAGGATCCAGCCTGAAAATGTCATGATATGATATTTTTGGCAGATCTCCCAGCCCTACAACCCAGAAATGAAAAGTTGGGGTTAAGCGCCTGGAGTTCTCAGTCGGACAGGTTTTAGTGTCTGAGAAACTAGAGCATGAGGGCAAAGCCTGGAGGAGAAATGGCGGGTGCTCAGCCTCTTATATGGGAAAAGAGACAGCACTGGTAATACTGTGTCTAACAGCGTCTCTGGGGATGCGGGAGATATGAGAGTTCCCATCCACGTGCTCTTAGCCTAGCTAAGTCCCTATGGGCCTCTCAGCTTGCTGTCTGGTGCTCATATTAACAGAACGACAGAAACGCTTTTTAAAAAAAAAAAAAAAAAGCCATTAAAATAAGGAAGGTTGCAGTAGCGCTAGAGGAACAATGAGGGGTAAACGAGGCAGAAAAGCTAAATTGGAGCCCTTTGCTTGCTCCTTTAGCTGTATTCCTTACACGAAGTTACATAACGCATACAGAAGAAACTGACCATTACGTGATACACATGAGTGCGGTGCTTTGTTCCTCCATCTCGTCTCCTCATCCTCCTGCTCACTCACATTACAGAGGAGTGGCTCACAATCCTGCAGCACTGAACAAACAGCTCTTATTTTATTGCACAACTACTTTGTGGTGTTTTTCCGAACGTCCCGATTTCCCATCGGTTAACAGCTATTAAACCAGAAGTGTGAAGGCCAACACACACACATGACGCCATCCGTTGCATTTTATTTTCTTGTATTTCTGGAAACACCAACAGAATTCTAGCTCACAAACTTCTGAATATAGGTACCATGGATCCACAGATAGGGGGTGCACTTTTATTAAAGTACTTTCACAGCAACCGGTAGTACGTAAGATGAGCATGCATCACCCAGCAAACCTTCAAAAGGACTTCACCAACCTTTGTCCGGTCTCTCTGGGTCCAACTGGTATCTGCAATGGATCGTAAAAGAGAGAAGCTGTCTCTGCTAGGCTGATTGCCATGCGTGATCTAGCTGCAAAGGGGAGGCCTACATATCTCTCCTCTGAGATCCTAATTAGAGAAATGCTCACCCCTCCCAATGGTGCCATTCATCAGCACCAAACAAACTGCAAACGACACAAGGACAACTCTTTCAAAGGCCGCATCTGAGACGCACACAGATACTTCAAAGGCTTGAACCGCATTCCTCGTGTGGTCGCAGAGAACTCCAAGTAAGACTGTACATCTGGGCAGGAAACTTATTACTTTTCATTTTTACTGTGTTGAATAATTTGAAGCTGCAAACTTTTCATTAAAATCAGCATTCTCTTATACAAAGTAAATCGTGCGCACCGCTGCAAATGTCTTTTCTTCAGTCTTTTTATTGTTGCATGTGATCTCACTCTGTGCTTCCTATAACACAATCACTCAGTCAGTGATCTCCGTTTATGTTGAGGAAAAACAAAATCCAAACTCTGTAGCGTTATTTCCGTTAGTGTCGCACTATCCGTTGCACCCAGATGAGGATGGGTTCCCTTTTGAGTCTGGTTCCTCTCAAGGTTTCTTCCTCATATC
>CM075016.1:4579851-4591456 GCA_037576675.1 Pangasius sanitwongsei | reverse complement strand
TCATTAGGGATAAATTCACATATTTACAATATATTTTTTGTGAATCCATTTATTTCTGTAAAGCTGCTTTGTGACAGCGTCCATTGTTAAAAGCGCTATACAAATAAGATTGAATTGAATAATGGAACAAATCTTTCTTAATTTAAAGGACCAAAATATTTATCTCGAAATCAGGTTTTCTCTTTCTAGCTTCCCCTTTAGTCTTACGTTCCTTTTCCTTTTCCTTAATCTACCTTCCCTGCACTTCTGAGTTCTCCCTTCTTCCCTTTCTTAAATCTGAGTTCCTTTTCTTTCTTTTCCTCAATGCTTTCTTTCTTTCTTTCTTTCTTTCTTTAAATCGGAGATCAGAGTAGCATGGCGATGCTCTGTTACCTGGCACAGATCTATGGCCGCACACAGAGTGATGCATGCGCTTAGGCTGATTACCCGCACGCGGGCATCTCATAGCAACCGGTGCCGGGTCTGTGATAAAAGCCTGTGTACACTACACTGCTGGTATGTACTTTGCATTTCATGTGTTTCCTGTATAAACAGAACCATTTCCCCAGCATGAAGATGCAGCAGACCTCTTCAGCAGCTGTGCCACTTGTTGAGGCATCTTCTAAATCTCATTTTCAGTCTGCTCAGCCCTCATTTCTCCTGCACCAACAGGTGTATTTCTAGTGGTGTGAAGCCTGATTCCTGCGTGACTGAATGGCCTCGGAGAGAGAAACTTCACTAAACTCACAGACATCCACCAGTAGCACAGAACCAGAGGAGAGTGCTGCCAGGAGCCACACACTGGACCTGGGAGTCGAATTTTTTACAGCTTTCTCTTTGCCAACTCGTTCTGCACCCATGGCTGATTTTAGTGAGACTGCAACGAGATGCCGTTCCTCCAGCTTGGGGAAAAAAAAAAAAGATAAATTACTCTCCCTGTACACGTCTTCCTCTAAAACGATCCAAATAAAGAAGCATTGTCTGGTCAATTCTGAGTTCACTGGCACTGTTTACATACTGAAATAAGCACCATTTTTGACTTTAATGAGCATTTTCAGTAGTCAAAGAATGACCTAGCATTATGATTCTTCTGATCTGTTCAGTTCAGTAAATGTGGCTCAATTTTATTTAAACTTATTTTAGCTCAGCTAAATTTAGAGTATCCCATTATAAGCTAGCAATGATATACTTTTTGTGGATATTGTGGGTGTACTTATAAATTATATGAAATCTGCACAAACACACAAACCCCCTTTCTCTCTCGAGGATAATTATTGGTAATATATATCATCTGTGTGCTTAACAGTGTAGTGTTCCTTAGTTTATTCTAATGTGTTTGTTTTCTCAGGAGGAGAGAAGGCAGCTCAGCAGTATGTTGGGGTTTGAAGCTCACTCCATGCTGTGTGTGCCCGTCGTGAGTCAAGCTACTGCCCAGGTGGTGGCGCTAGCGTGCGCCTTTAACAAGAAGGGAGGGCAGAAGTAAGTGTGTGTGTGTGTGTTCACTCTGTGACATTTTCACAGACATATACATGAAATCTGTAAAAACAGCAAAATCATACTCATTTTTTCATTTTGTACGGCACTAGTTAAACCCTGCGTAGTGAGCGTATATAGTGAACAGAAAGTCAGTCAAGTTACGAGGGTGTTTTTTTTTTTAGACTGTGACATTTTGTCCTAGCATTTGATTTAGTTAGCATTAAGGACACCATTATTTCAGATTAGTGTTTATCAAATAAATTTTACTGTTGTTATGATTTCATTGTTTTATTTATTTTTTCTTTAGTCTGTTATTCAGTGATAGTCATATAAAACACATCTATAAACACATGGTAACCTTAAATACATTTAAGGTTACACTTTAAAACCTCTTCTTGTTCACTAAAGTGACATAAACTCTTTCAGTAGATTTATACCATCACACACGCTAATGTGTAACATCTGCACAGTAACACTTTCTGTAATTCACACTGATGTGCTCTCTCTCTCTCTCTCTTTCACACACACACAAATGACCCCAATTCACTGAGAATAAACAAAATAATATCTCTCTAGAGAATGTGTGTGCGTGTGTGTGTTTGTAGCAGATGTTGTTAAGACACTGAACTTCATCTCAGCTCCAAATTCCTGTCGTTTGTTTCATCCCTTCATCTGTTTTACGTCTTCTCTTTAAAGCTTTTGCAGGAACACCTGATGTTTCTGAGTGTGTGTAGAGAGAGAAAGACACACACACACACACACACACACACAGCAATTTAGATTACAGATCAGTTTATCATGATGACAGTGTGCTGCAGTTTTGGATCTGATTTATTTATTTAAAAAAATGTTCCGAAGTTTTTTGTCTAAGCTGTCTGTCTCTTTCTGTCTCACTCTCTGTCTCCCTGTTTCTCTTTCTCTTTCTCTCTCTCTCTCTCTCTCTCTCTCTGTAGATACTCAGCAGCAGATGAACACATGATCCAGCACTGTTTCTGTTACACCTCCACAGTGCTCACCAGCACACTTGCCTTCCAGAAGGAGCAGAAACTAAAGTTTGAATGTCAGGTAGGAATGAGGGAATGGATGAACACACACAGAGAGAGAGAGAGAGAGATGAACAGATGTAGGGATGAGTGCTATGGTCTCTCAGGTACACAAAGTGCTGAGCAGCGACTCATGACTTGAGGGATCTGCTGAGTGCTTCTCCTGGTCTGACTTTCTCAGGACACACACACACACACACTTTCTCACACACATTTCACTCTGCACTTGTATTGATTTTCCTATGCATTTACTCAATAGCTGCATGTGTTTGTTTTGTCAGAGAATACCCTGAAGACCAAATCATGCTCTCTTCAGTTAGTCAAATAGTTTTTCTTTTCTTTTTTGTTTATTTATTCATTAATTTATTTAAGTCTTATTTAAGTGTGTATGTCTCTATGTATATTAGGTAGATTATATATGTACTGTATACATTATATGCTGTTATTGCCTTACATGTTGAACATTTTGGTGATTAATTAGATCAGAACAACAGTGAAATGCCAGAGGAAATACACTGATGTCTGTTATTGATTGGTTTGTTGTGTGTGTGTGTGTGTGTGTGTGTGTGTACAGGCTCTGCTCCAGGTGGCCAAAAATCTCTTCACACACCTTGGTGAGTTAAAAAAAGAAATCAGACCTTTTTTTTTTTTTTGGATTCTGACTCAGAGTTCAGCTGGAGCTTCATTTGCATGTTTAGAAATATCGAGCTGTATATAAAGGGTAAAGTGTGGGCTTTTATTAAATTATTAATGATTATTTATAACACATTCAGCAAACAAGATGCAAACTTTAATATTAACATTACAAAAAATTTATTAATATCTTAACATGCACTATTTGACCATTCTGTTACCTAATGAAAGAACATTTGTGAAGCCTGGCACTGGTCTGCTTTGTGATGTTTATATCGTAGTCGCCTTAATTATTGCCGTCCTTCAGGCAAACGTTAATATCATATTTAAGAATAATACCTTTTATCCACAGTTGTTGTGTATCTGCGGTCTGTGGTCCTGTCCTGATTTGTCCTTCTTGCTGGTTTCGTTCTGCTCTTGTCGCAGATATCTGACATCTGACATTTGCTAAGGAATTTCGCTCCAAACCAAATGTAAGAAGTCAGATTTTATTTAGATTAGACGTACTTTTATGCAGTTTAAACTATGGAACATGTAGCTGTCTCCTACTCAAATGCAAAGTAGTCAGATTTTTAGACGAGAATGTGAACAGATTGTAGGTAACTACTAAGATTGTGTGTGTGTGTGTGTGTGTGTGTGGATGAAACAGTGGTGAAATGTAAGACAGAAGATGCACAGTAAGTGCTTTAAACAATGCAGTGTGGAGGATATTGAGGATCAGAACGTGTGGAGCAAAGTTCCTTGGCTGTCAGTGTGATCCAAGGAGCGATCAATGCGTCTCCCGGTCGATTATTAATCCTCTCCGTGCTGTTATCGATCTGCCTTGGTCTCCTTGCATGGGGAATGTCACGGTGTGTAAAAACACTGTGAGCATTCCACTGTTGTGCACGGATTACACATTTCCTGTGTGTAACCATGCACATCTGTCAATGCACACACAGGCTGTAAATCGTCAGCTCTTATGGAGCACTAATCCAGATCTGTGTCCAGGTTTCTGTAAAGCTGCTTTGTGACAAAGTGAGCTAGCTGCACTAGCTACACACACTCACCAGACACTCTCGTACGTCCTTCGGAGCTTTATTTCATTTTCCTAATGTCTCTGTACACATTTAATAATTCAAGAGGTCGTATATGCCAGGATAAGATGAACCCACAGTCACAAGTATTGGTGTGTAAACAGTGGGAGCTAATTGCAGGCAAGCTGGGGACTGAAGAAAAGTTGGTCCACATGTGCTGTAGGATTGGTCCAAGGAATCGTTTGGATTCGTGTCTTCCCGACAGCTTCATACCTAATTTACATGGAATTTAGAAAATCTCAACTCAAATGCTGCTGAAATCGTGGCTCTGTTTCGCACATGTATGTAAAACATAATGATGAATCTGCAGCTTGGTCACTCGCTAGTGTGAACTTGAACTGGAAGAGTGGCTGGAAATGAAGTTACTTAGGAACTCATCTACACACTCTGGTGTGGTTTTTATAGAAAAACTTCTCTGTGATGATGATGATGATCCTGGGTCTTAACACTTAGTTCAGATGAAAACGTGCTAAACAGTTGATATTATAATCAGAGAGAGTAAAGAGGCGAATCGTGAGCTGTGCTAACAAGCCTGTTTATCTCTCTTTCAGACGACGTGTCGGTTCTACTGCAGGAGATCATCGTGGAGGCCCGGAACCTGAGCAACGCTGAGATGTGAGTCTGTTTCTGTCTCGCGCTCTCGGGTGTACAAACAAATACACACACACAGAACAGTCAAATACAGTGTAAATACAAACCTATGCGCCATTTATTGTTAGCAGGTGAAATCCTGTAAAAATAGTGTTTAAACAGAACCCTGGTTCTGCCAGGTGAGAACACAGCGATCCCGCTCAGGTCCAAGAGCAGGAACTCTAAAGAGACATTGATTAGAAATTTCACTGAAATCATGGCTGTGTCATGTGACTAACCAAGTTAAATTATGCTGCCAAAGACACATCAGTGTGTATCTGAATCAAAAGGAATTTGTGTAATGCACAATGAAACTAGCTAGCCTAGCTGTTCTAGTGCTTAAAAACAGACACTGGGGTACATTAGAAGTCAAATTCCTTTCATGATGTTTTAACAATATTTACCTAAAGAAAGTTATGAGTAGTAACTGTTCAAGTTAGAATAACTGGATCTAAACTGATCTAAGTCACCTAGCTGAACTAAGAATGCTAGCTGTTAGTGCATCAGTGATGAACAATATGGCCAAAAGGATGTGTACTCCTGACCATCATAGCCATATGTGCTTGGAACGTCCCATTCCAGATCTATCCCCCCTTCGCTGTTATAATACGCTGATATAATTTTCCATTCAGGCACAAGTGCAGCTACAGTTTTCTCCCGTTATTCTGAAAATGACGTGGTCCAGATGTTATTCTGTAAAAGATTATTAACCCCCTGGCTGATGAGGAACTACTCGCACAAGATGAAGACGCAACAGCCATATGTGTGAATTAGAGTTCTCTCTCTCTCTCTCTCTCTCACACACACACACACACACACACACTATAGAGGGAGAAGTGAAGTTATAATGATGAACTCTAATGTTTCTCTCATGGGGCTGTTTAAAAGAGCTTCATCAGCGTCATTAGTGTAAGCTTTGAAGAACACACTCACTGTCCTACTGTGTGTGTTTGTGTGTGTCTGTGTGTGTGTAGGAAAGGAGTGTTGTAGATTTTTAAATAAATAACTTCTTCTGTAATTATTTATCAGTCAAGCCATCTCCTGTATTCTCATTTGTATTTCTTTTTCCCTTTGTTTCTTTGTCCCCTCCCTCCCTCCCTCCCTCACTCAGTTGTTCAGTGTTCCTGCTCGACCGTGTCAGTCATGAACTTGTGGCCAAAGTGTTCGATGGTGGCGTAGTGAACGACGATGAGGTATTGTGTGTGTATGTGTGTGTGTGTGAGATACAGCCATATAGCACGTAAGGGAATTCTTACAGTTACACTGATGATGTAGTACAGTACTGATAGAGATATATAGCATTGATTCAGATATTATTTAATATGATACTCTTTGTGAACAGCTGTAAATGTAGTTAACAGTGACTCTGGGTCACATGGTTAGCGTGTTATTAATGTAGGTTTCATTTTGTGTAAACAGAAGGAGTTCCGTATCCCAGCGGATCAGGGCATCGCTGGTCATGTGGCCACTACGGGAAAAATCCTCAACATCAAGGATGCATACTCACACCCGCTTTTCTACCGTGGCGTGGACGACAGTACGGGTTTCCGCACGCGCAACATACTCTGTTTCCCCATCAAGGACGAGAACGGAGGTATGGAAGTAAATAGATTAGGAACAGAGCGAAGAGGTCGTATTGTGTTTCCAGCATGCCGTGAGTGGACGAGTTCACTGTCAGTTACTGAGATTTAACTGCGCAAGTTTCTGAATCAGAGCAGAGAACGCAGTGAAGACCTCACTGTACTGCATGTGGAGACGACGTCTGTGCGAGCTGCGCAAACACGAACACACGTTCACGCTCTAAACAGCACACAGGCACACACTTTGCAGTCTCGTGTCAGCCATATATACCGTCAAGTGCTCCTGTCCTGTAGGTGGCGCTGTTAAAATTTAAAGACCGTTTCCACAACTACAAGAAGATCATCGCCACTGCAAAGTGATGACAGCGTAAACTATGTCGTCCCAGCGAGCTTTTCCGTGCCACCATAGGAATTTAGAGGTGAGGGGGCGTGCTCTTTGGCTTTTCCTGGTCAGATGTTGGGAAATAGAAGTTAGACTACGTCCATTTGCTCCACGGTTACCTCGTATTGTACGTGGAAAGCAGCTGCACATCGTCTCCACACGAAGTACGCTGAGGCCTGTAGTATGCGTGATGATGTCACAACCATCATGTTTCTGTAACAGTTCCATTAAATTTTATATTGCTTTTTATTCCCTTTGGGTGAGAAGGACAGCCCTAGGCTGGACAGATGAAGCCCCTGATTGGCTGAAACACTCATTTTGTTTTAATTTAATGTAAGAACAAGATTCCTTCATAATAACTTAGAACTGATTTATAAATTATTATCTAATTATTTTGCACTAACTATCATGTTGTTCATGTTAACCTCCTCACCAACACTAGCATGCTAGATAACCTAGCTCACAAACAGCTAACTGTAAGTTAATGTTTCATGAATGATAACTAAGTAGAGGTGTTAAAGTTACTTCACTGTGGAGAAAAATGTGGAGGAATGTTTTTTAGTGTAGTCTACAGATCTCTGATTTCCACACTGACCTGCAATCAGGAGGATCTCTGAGGTTTTAGTGTCTCTGTTTCCGCAAATACTGTTTTTTATTATTTGTAATTAATAAGGCAGGTTTTTTTGAACAATTGTTACAGTTCAATTAGTATATAAACCCTAAACAGATGGTCTGAGTCTACATTGGATTCGATTAACTCAGTCGCCTGAACAGCTGGTGATGGTTTCTCATTCCATCTCCCATCCTAGCTGCTGATTAGCTAGTTAGCATACAGGCTGTTCATGCTACGACACATTAACATTCTAGCAAGCTATGGGTCTGATGTTCAGATGTTGTGACATAGTGGAGTATATAACTGCACTTTCCCAGAAAGCATGCTACAAACGTTCTTCGGGGGGGTGTTTTGTTTAGATGCTTTTAGCAGGAGAAGATTAGCCCCAAGTGATGGGATCAGATTTGTGTGGTGATGATGATGTGTGTGTCTTCAGCTGTGTGTCCTTGTGTGGTGTGTGTGTTTGGAACATTTCAGATGCTTTTAGCGGGAGCAGATTAGCTGTGTGGAGTGTGTAGAGCTGATTTGGATGCTCTCTGTGTGTTTGAGTGTATTTTCAGGACAAGACTGAAGGGTTTCCAGCTGTGTGTGTGTGTGTGTGTGTGAGAGAGAGAGAGAGAGTGAGAGACCCTTAGATAATCCTTTAGGCCTGTAGACATAACAGGAGACTTCAGAGCAGACCTTTTTCAGAAATGCAAGTGTAGCACAAGTGATAATATATGTAAATACACGTATCATTTTTTTTAATAACATTTGGTCCATTTAAAGTTACAGTGCATAAGAGTTCCTCACGATGCATGCACCGTCATCACACCAGAAAGAAAACCCGCCCCTAAAAGTCCTGTGCGCTACAGTAAAGCCAGTCATCATGAGCTAACTTTAGTATGCTAGCAAAAGTAATATTGACAGTCAGTTTTTAGTCTTTTAACCGTTTGACGATTACGCTCTCAGACACTCGGGTCAAACCCCAGACCCTTTACTACTGAACTAAATACTAGGCCACTACACCAGTGGTGTGATTACTATTTAGGCGTCCTATTTAGTGTGAAGTCTGTGGTTTGGAACACAGCCCTGTATTCTCTCTGACTGTGTTTATCTTGCAGAAGGACGCAGCAAAAATCACTCTATAAAATGTACTTTCTGTGAGTAGGTGCAGTCCCCTGTGCTGTAGCTTTAGGGTTGTTCACATGGTCAAAGCTTCAGTCCATGGCAGCAGGTGTAACTTCATTAGTTTGCTGTTCAGCTTGTATAAAATACCAAAGTGCATTATGAGTATTGTGTAATGTATATCATGCGGACATTGACCTATTGCATTGGGAGATTTTATGATCAATTTTAACACCAACTCTCTCTCTCTCTCTCTCTCTCTCTCTCTGTGCAGATGTTATTGGTGTTGCTGAGTTGGTGAATAAGACAAATGGTCCGTGGTTTAACCGGTTTGATGAGGACCTGGCCACGGCCTTCTCCATCTACTGTGGGATCAGCATCGCCCATGTGAGTGGGATTAACTAACTAATCACTGTACTGTAGTGAGTGTGTCACTCTTGAGGGGCTATGTGACATTACTGTTGTCTCGCGTGGGCGTGGCCTGTTCAGCTTTTTTGAGTTCCGGTGAGAAACAGTAGTAGCTATATATATATCCTTTAAAGCTAACTAGTTAAACACAGATTAAATAATGCACTAATCAGCTGTGTTATTTATGTTACATGCACAGCTTCGTACTAGCTTCATTCTCAGATTAGATTAGCAAAGTGCGCTAACTGTACTAGCTACATACACTCACCAGAGACACCAACGATCTCTGCTACTTCCTTCGAAGCTTTATTTTTCTTTGTAACGTCTCTATACACATTTAATGAGAGCTTTTAACAGGATAAGATGAAACCATGCTTATAAGTTATTTGCAAGTATTTAATTTTCAGTTTCAATTAATTGCAAGTAGGAACTTATGATGGGTTCGTGGTGTCTTGTAAGTGGTAATGTGTAAGCTGTAATAACAGCATTTCCCATCCCGGGATGTTCCAGCCAATACTGCTATAAACTCATTTAAAAGTAGAGAAGTTGGACTTTACACTGTTCACAGTCACTCCGTAAAAGGGGAAAGAACTGGCAGCTGAGAAGACTACCCCAGGCTGATGAGCTGAACCTGCAGGTTGAGGTTTGGTAGCTTTTACTGGTTGTAGGTGGGGAATTACAAGTTGCGGCTTCACCTTGAACGCAGCATAAACTTCTGAGTAGGAAACTAAAGAAACGTCAGACCACATGCACCACAGGATTGGCCCAGAAAATCTCATTACAGGTGTCGCTGAAATCATGACTGTGTGTCGCATATGTACAGAGAAAATCACCTGTCGCTTTGTCGTTTGCTGTTGTGAACATATGGTGTGTGTGTGTGTGTGTGTGTAAATCCCTGTGTTTCCCCTCTCCCCTCCACAGTCTCTGCTGTATAAGAAGGTACATGAGGCTCAGTTCCGCAGTCACCTGGCCAATGAGATGATGATGTACCACATGAAGGTGTCTGAGGAGGAGGTGAGCCGGCTGCTGATGAGAGGAATTGAACCTGTACACAGCCTCCACCCGAGCTTCTCTCAGTTCACCTACACACCCCGCTCCCTGCCCGATGACACCACGCCCATGGTGAGTGAGAGAGTAAGAGAGTGAGAGAGAGACAGAGTGAGTGAGTGAGAGAGACAGTGAGTGATTGAGTGGGTGGGTGAATGAGTGACTGAGTGGGTGGGTGAATGAGTGAGAGACGGTGGGTTGGGTGAGTGAGAGACGGTGGGTGAGTGAGTGAGAGACGGTGGGTGAGTGAGTGAGTGAGAGACGGTGGGTGAGTGAGTGAGAGAGAGTGGGTGAGTGAGAGAGAGAATGGGTGTGAGAGGGTGAGTGAGTGAGAGATAGTGGGTGGGTGAGAGAGAGTGGGTGAGTGGGTGAGAGAGAGTAGGTGGGTGAGTGAGAGATAGTGGGTGAGTGAGTGGGGGTGAGAGTGGGTGAGTGAGTGAGAGACGGTGGGTGAGTGAGTGGGTGAGAGAGACAGTGGGTGAGTGAGTGAGTGAGAGACAGTGGGTGAGTGAGTGAGAGTGGGTGAGTGAGAGAGTGAGGGTGTGAGTGGGTGAGTGAGTGAGAGTGGGTGAGTGAGAGAGTGAGGGAGTGAGTGAGAGAGAGTGGGTGAGTGAGAGAGTGAGGGTGCGAGTGGGTGAGTGAGAGAGTGAGGGTGCGAGTGGGTGAGTGAGTGAGAGTGGGTGAGTGAGTGAGAGACAGTGAGTGAGAGTGGGTGAGTGAGAGTGAGTGAGTGGGTGAGTGAGAGACAGTGGGTGAGAGAGTGAGAGACAGTGGGTGAGTGAGTGAGAGTGGGTGAGTGAGGGTGTGAGTGGGTGAGTGAGTGAGAGAGAGTGGGTGAGTGAGAGAGTGAGGGTGTGAGTGGGTGAGTGAGTGAGAGAGAGTGGGTGAGTGAGAGAGTGAGGGTGCGAGTGGGTGGGTGAGTGAGTGAGAGTGGGTGAGTGAGTGAGAGACAGTGAGTGAGAGTGGGTGAGTGAGTGGGTGAGTGAGAGACAGTGGGTGAGAGAGTGAGAGAGAGTGGGTGAGTGAGTGAGTGAGAGACAGTGAGTGAGAGTGAGTGAGTGAGAGACAGTGAGTGAGTGAGTGAGAGTGGGTGAGTGAGAGAGTGAGGGTGTGAGTGAGTGAGTGAGAGAGAGTGAGAGAGTGAGGGTGCGAGTGGGTGAGTGAGTGAGTGAGAGACTGAGTGAGAGTGGGTGAGTGAGAGTGGGTGAGTGAGAGACAGTGAGTGAGAGTGGGTGAGTGAGTGAGTGAGTGAGAGACAGTGGGTGAGTGAGTGAGTGAGAGACTGAGTGAGAGTGAGTGAGTGAGTGAGTGAGTGAGTGAGTGAGAGACAGTGGGTGAGAGAGAGTGAGTGAGTGAGAGACAGTGAGTGAGTGAGAGTGGGTGAGTGAGAGTGAGTGAGTGAGTGCCTCCTGTATGCAGACGATCTTCTTCTCTTGTCACCTCATGAAGAAGGGCTACACCAAAGTCTCTCCATTTTGGAAAAGTACAGTAATGATTGGGCCTTACCAATAAACATGGACAAGTCCAAAATCATGATCTTTCAGAAAAAGCCTTGTCTTGCTCACAAAAAATATGAGTTCACAATTGGAGGAACAATTCTTAATCATGTCACCTGTTATAATTATTTGGGT
>CM075016.1:4560836-4571273 GCA_037576675.1 Pangasius sanitwongsei | reverse complement strand
CCCCCCCCCCCCCCCCCCCCCCCCCCCCCCCCCCCCCCCCCCCCCCCCCCCCCCCCCCCCCCCCCCCCCCCCTTAAAAGAGAATATATAAATGTAAATGAACTTTTTATGAAGGGAAAAAAAAAAGCCACAAAGTACACAATTTGTATTAGACTTGGGTTGTAATTATTATTATTATTACCACTATTACTGTTATGTTGTGTTATGAACACTCGTGTGTGTGTGTAGGAAAAAGCGATGGGGAACAGGCCCAGTGAGATGATGGACAGGGAAAAGGCATACATCCCCGAGTTACAGATCAGCTTTATGGAGCACATCGCAATGCCCATCTACAAGTGAGTTAAACACGTGACTTATTTATAACTCTTTAGATCAGAGGTCCTGGTTATGGGTTCTAGCTTTCTCACCGGGTTCTACTTGGAACCTAAAGGCAAATCCTTTGTTGTAAACCAGAGAACCCTTTAAGGTGCTAATTTATAATTACTATCAGTATTATAAAAATAAATATCAAATAAATTTGCTGAAGGTAATTAAAATGATATCTGCTAAATATACATATGTAATTATTATAGTTTAATGTAATAATAATAGCAAAAGCGTAAATAATTGTTATATTTGTCATATGTCACATGTTACTCTACTTAAACATGAACAAAAACTATGGCACTTGGCCTGTTTTTAAACAATTTTTTTTTTTTTTTTTTTCACACACACATTATATGGCCAAAAGTTTGCAGACACCTGACCATCACATTCATATTTGCTTTTTGAAAAACCCATTTCAGATTTATTCCCCTTTGCAGTTATAATGAGCTCCACTCTTCTGGGAAGCTTTCCACTAGATTTTGGAGCGTGGCTGTGGGGATTAGTGATCATTCAGCCACAAGAGCATTAGTGAGGTCAGGCGCTGATGTCAGGTGAGGAGGCCTGGGGAGCAGTCAGCATTGCAATTCATCCCACAGGTGTTCAGTGGGGTTAGTGTTGCCAACTTAGTGACTTTTCAGACCCCTTTAGCGACTTTTTTCCAAAAAAAAAAGCCACCAGCAACAAATCTAGTGACTTTTTGGACAAACCTTAGCAACTTTCCAAATGTCACCAGTACTGTCCTGCACGAGCCCGAGGTCTTGCTTTCCCGCTGCAGTCACACCCCTCTGAGAGACGAGCAGCGCATCCCGTTGACCGCACAGCAGCTGACAGATGTGAATGAACTGCGCATGTGCACACTGTGTTGCCACAGACCAATCACTGACCAGCTTCTCCTTTGTATTAAATCTGAAAAATTATTGTGACCGTTTATTCTTGTCATGCGCTTATATTACTCACTATATTACTCACAATAAACTTCATTACACTCATATACACATATAAAAAACATATACACATAATACAAATATAAAAAGTGCATACACAATACAAATATAAATACATATACACACACAGCAAGAACATTACACACATTCAAATAGTAACATGTAGTAAGTTCTGATCCGTTGACAGACATAAAATATGTAATTGAGAACAGCTTCACTGGACATTCGGCTATATATTTAGATTAAAACAGATCTGAGAAAACAGTTATGAAGTGCCGACATTACGCAGAATGCAAATACGAAGTGATGACGCCATTAATATGCTAATGACGCGTGATGTCATTTAGCGACATTTAGCTACTTTTCAAGCAGGGTTTAGCTACTTTCCATTGAAAATAGTTGGCACCACTGAGTGGGGTTGAGGTAAGGGCTCTGTGCAGGACACCTGAGTTCCTCCACACCAGGCGTAGTCATGCTGGAACATGTTTGGGCCTCTTAATTGCAGTGAAGGTAAAACTGTGATGCTACAGCATACAGAGACATTCTATGTAATTGTGTGCTTCCAACTTTGTGGCAACAGTTTGGAGAAAACCCGGATATGGGAGTGATGGTCAGGTGTCCACGTTTGGCCATATAGTGTACATACATATACACTACATCTAGATAACTGGTATATAAAAATTATTAGATGTTTATCTAATCTAATGTTTATATAATTTTTTAAGTAGATTTTTATAAACATGGTACTGTTTCTTAATACCAAAATAATTACTGTATTGGGAAGTAAGCGGTAAAACAACAGAAAATTAAACCAAATCACGAGTTTGCCTTTAATTTAATGAAATTCTTCACCATCTAAAAACCAAATAAAACTGTTGTATAATGTTCTAAAGAAGTGATCTGGTAGGTTGTTCCAGGCTTCTTGTTCTTGTAGATCCTGCTACAGTGCTTCTGTCTCTGTTCTTTAACCCTGATCAAAAATTATATTTTTATTTTCTTAGAATAAATGTAATTTAATTGAAGGATAGATTTCTCTACAGACTTTAGTGTGAGATTAAGCTAACTGACTAAAGGACATATTGTTTCATAACATTTTTTCACTTAACTTTACCAAGAGAGCAGCTTTGTGTAAAATGGCTTAGCTCTGATATGAACATTGATTTGTTCACTCTTGCCCCGCCCCCTCTCTCTGATAGGCTGCTGCATGAGATTTTCCCGCGTTCTGCAGAACTCTACGAGCGAGTGGCAGCGAATCGCGAGCAGTGGACCAAAGTTTCACACAAGTTCACTATCCGTGGTTTACCCAGCAACAACTCACTGGACTTCCTGGACGAGGAGTACGAGCTGATGCAGGCGCAGGGGGCATTCGGGGACAACAGTCACCGCATGAACGGCTGCCTGGATGATGAGTGCAGCAAGACGGACCAATGAAACTCCTGGAAGCGTAATGTTTTCACTCCGAAACAGGTAGACGTTACGCTTTTGTGTCGTCTCCGAAAGGACAGCGTTGTAGAGGGAACAGACTGGGATGTGGTTAGATGACTGTCGAGACACTGGAGTTTTGTGGGCGGAGCTGATATGCTGCAGATAATGATGTCATTTCCTGCCATTCGAACCATTTGCGCAAGCAGAACACTTCACTTGTCGTGGGGCTGGGGGCGGAGCCTCATGTTTTCTTGTTGAATATTTCAAAAGATATGTTCTAATTATTTACTTAACGTTTTGATAGCTGAACAAAGCCTGAGTGTTTGATTTTATATATATTTTCTGTCCTGCTGTAAACATCATAAACTCCATCCCAATGTATAGAACTGAATGTTAGTTTATAAAACGGGAAATGTTTCTTTGAGTAAGCATCGCTGTAGACATGTCATCGTCGCAAGCTCGCTCTTTAATTTTACACACAGAATGAGCTTTTTATTTAAACTGTAAAGACAATCAAATTAGTCAAGTCAAGACAAGTCCTTTGCATCCCTTTTTAAATCCTTGTGAGTGCGACTTCCCGCGAGGAGAGAAAAACATGAGAAGAGGTGAGATTTTAGTGTACGTCATCAACACACACACGCGCACACTTCAGTAAAGCATTCACACTAGTAACTTAACAAAGCGGATTGTTGTGACTTTTGTCCCAGCTGTTCAAATCATTCTCCTAAAAGGCTGCTGAAAGTTTGCCCTCAGTCCCTCATCCTGTCACATGACTCAGCCTCAGTTCAGGTAAGCTGAAAAACTTGCACTCGCTTTCCAGTCCGGAATCCCCCCCACGAGCTCCTGTTGGAACAGAGTGCATTCTGGCTGTGTTTATGAGATGAGAAATTTAACATTTACCTGAACACTGTGTAGTTCAGTGTTTATCATCATGATTGACCCAAAGACTGCGAGGTAAACTGTGTCCGATGAATTTAAGGGCACTTCAGTACAAATCTCCTGACTTCTGGGAACGTCGTACCAGCAGCGTTCCAATTTCTTGTATATAACGTTATCAGAGGAATTTTAAGGGCTATGGCGCCCTCTGAGGCACGTGAAGAGGTTTATTTCTCAGGCGGAAAACAGAATTATGTATAAATATGGATTTGCCTTATCACGTACATGTGTTGCCTTTTTGAGTAGAGTTAAACACTGTATACACACGCGCACACACACAAACACAGTTTTAAAGCTCAGCTCAGTGTGTGCAGGCGTGTTAACACGGGTGTGAAAGTCAAACGCAAGGCTAAATCCAAGTCTGCTAGCATGCTAACTCGTGTAGCGTATGAATTAGATTACAGTAATAAATCTCTAATCCAATCAATATAATAGTTTAATATGTTTACAGTTAATAATGTTAGGTGTTATTTATGGTGTTATATACACCGATCAGCCATAACATTATGACCACCTGCCTAATATTGTGTTGGTCCCCCTTTTGCTGCCAAATCAGCCCTGACTCGTCGAGGCATGGACTCCACTAGATCCCTGAAGGTGTGCTGTGGTGTCTGTCACAAAGATGTTAACAGCAGATCCTTTAAGTCCTGTAAATTGCGAGGTGGGGCCTCCATGGATCGGACTCGATGGCCAGCACACCCCACAGATGTTCGAATGGATTGAGATCTGGGGAATTTGGAGGCCAAGTCAACACCTTGATCTCTGTCATGTTCCTCAAACCATTACTGAACAATTTTTACAGTGTGTCAGGGTGCATTATCCTGCTGAAAGAGGCCACTTCCATTAGGGAATACCGTTGTCATGAAGGGGTGTACCTGGTCTGCAACAATGTTTAGGTAGGTGGTATGTGTCAAAATAGCATCCACATGAATGGCAGGACCCAAAGTTTCCCAGCAGAACATTGCCCAGAGCATCACACTGCTTCCGCCAGCTTGCCTTCTTCCCATAGTGCATCCTGGTGCCATCTCTTCCCCAAGTAAACGATGCACACGCACCCGGCCCTCCACATGGTGTAAAAGCAAATGTGATTTATCGGACCAGGCCACCTTCTTCCATTGCTCCGTGGTCCAGTTCTGATGCTCACCTGTCTATTGTAGGCACTTTTGGCAGTGGACAGAGGTCAGCATGGGCACTCAGACAGGTCTGTGGCTACACAGCCCCATACGCAGCAAGCTGCGATGCACTGTGTGTTCTGACACCTTTCTATCATAGCCAGCTTTAACTTTTCAGCTATTTGTGCTACAATAGCTCTTCTGTGGGATCAGACCAGATGAACTAGCCTTCATTCCCCACGCGCATCAGTGAGCCTTGGGCGCCCATGACCCTGTCGCTAGTTCACCGGTTGTCCTTCCTTGGACCAGTTTTGGTAGGTACTAACCACTGCATACTGGGAACACCCCACAAGGCCTGCTGTTTTAAAGATGCTCTTTAAAGTCTCTCTAATCCTTACGCTTGCCCATTTTTCCTGTTTAGTTGCAGAATCATTAGATTAAAAATAATTACAGGGTGCCAAGACTTTCTCACCTCTGTCAACATGGCCACCACCTCAGCTTTCCACGTGATTTACTACTGAAAGCCACAAAGCCAGTCGTATAAATTAATTTCCATACACCATGCATGAGCCAAATTTCTTAAAAAACACACAAAAAAAAAAATCATTAAAAAGAGTTAGTTTTAATTAAAAATCCAGCTCGTTCTGTTGAACACACTGACTTGAATTTTTATTGTTTCAATGATTTTATCACATTTCCTACAGTCCTCCATGCTGTAGTTTAATATCATCACACACAGGACCATGCGTTTCCAGCTTCAGCTCTCGTGCAATATGTCCTTCCTGCAACATGTAAATAATGTGTGTTTTTAAATTATTACTTTTTACAACATACTTTTACTGAACATATTTTCTGGTATTTCTTCGTATCTGTAGGTGGAAATGAATTTTTCCTTTTCCGTTTGTTTTTTGCTTTTTCCCTTACTAACTAATTCAAGGTTCTCTCGTGCCAACCCCGTCACTTTGAAAAACATGACGAACTTTACTGTAAATATGACTTTAAAGAAATGTTTCTCTATTCTGTGTAATTAACAGATGTTTAAAAAAGCGAGTTATTTTATCTATTTAAACAGAGCATATGTAACGACAGTATTGGTGGTCTTTCTTCACTATCAGTGGTTTTTCTTAGCTTTAGTGGCCTTCCTAAACATTTCTGCATAATTCAGATTTAAAATTTAAAAAGGTCTAAAACATGAACTTTATAATAGAAGTGTAACTTTAGGGCTGCTCACAACAACAACAAAAACCATACTTTAAAAATATTACATGACTAGCTTAATAAAACTAAAAAAAATAATTAAAAAAAAAAAGATCATTTGATCAACATTTCCCCTCCAGTTAGTCCCAGTAAAAGATAAAAAAATAAGTGATGAATTAACCAATGTTGTGGGATTACAGTGGCGCTGTTGATTGTTTTACTTCTATTCTGTACTAAAGTGTTGGTTTTGCTGGTCGTGGCCTCGCGTGAACGCTGTGTACATAATGTACAGCTTGGATTGTGTCTTTAAAAAGACATTTCCTGTCTCTTACGTGGAGAAAAGGCCAGTTACAGTTATCACAAATATATGAATATAAAAACTGCAGTGAATTTTTTTTCCAATAAATTTCCTAAAATGACAGACTTGAATGTGTTTTTATTCAAATTCTATAAAGTAGTGAAAAACATGATTAAGACAAAATAAATACTTTATTTAAAACGATTGAGGCATAAAATACTCCAAAGATCAAATCTCACACACTTCAAACTCAAACAGCAAGAAGTTTAAAACCAAAAACACAACTTCATTAGGAATTTTTTTTTTTAAGGAATGTTTGATTAAGTAAGGACATCAGTGAAGGACAAACAAACAATTCCAGATTTCCCATGTTGGTCCTACAGATGTTTTCTTAAAATGCATAATCTTCAAATTTAAAAATTCATTAAAATATAGTATAACAATTTGAGAAGATTATTAATCCATCCTAAACACAGATCAGATACTAATAAACCGATCACAAGTCCCTGATGAACACATCGCTCTCACAGCAGGGTTTATACTGATCCTGCACACGGGGGTGCCGCCGTCGCTAACGCCGTCGCTAACGCCATCGCTAACGCCGTCGCTAACGCCGTCGCTAACGCCGTCGCTAACATGAAAATCTGAACAGACAGAGAGAAACAAAATGGGATTTTATTACAGAATTTTTACCTCAGCACCAGATGGCTCTACTCTAACAGCATAAATTATAAAATGTATTTTGGTTGAACTGATATTTAACTGCAGGCTGCACAAATGTTTGTATTTATGAAGTGTAAAAGCTTACTTTACACACTTAACATTTTATCTTAATGGTGTGTGATTTAGGCGAGTGTGTCAGAGTAGCATGAGCTAGCTATTTTCCGATGTGCAGCAAAGGTTAATGAGATGCTACTTTAATAATTGCCAAAGTTTTTTTGTTTTTTTTGCTGTCTTGTTGAAGTCCTGCCTTCTTGATTTCTATTGGCTCACAAGACCAGAGCAAGCGAATTTACAGGTTCACTTAGTTACAGCCATGACGTCAAGGTAATGAAGCAGGTGTTTTTTTTTTTTTTCCAAGTCCCAAAAATGTTATCCATGCACACATTCTGACCATTATTTTCAGGGATCTCCCATATTGCAGTAATAACAGATCAAAAAATCGTAAATGTTGGCCCCCCAGGCTATGGAATGTAACTGCAAAAACTCTGTGTGGAGATTTAGTCAAAATTCTTCTGCCACAAGGATAATAATGAACATCATTCTGATCTACTCTTTTCATGATTTGGATAAAGTGTCTCCTTTTTGAGTCAGCATGTCTTTTATCTAAGTCACTTATCTGTTTATTTTATCTAGGCAAGCAGAAAGTCGCTGCACTTTAGTCTCATCTCAGGTTTGTGTGTGTTGCATTTTTAATGTGGTTAAATTTGAACACTGAATATTGATCTGCTCATTGTCTCCAAACACACACCTGCTTACCTGCAGTACAGATTTACACTCATTAAACTTCACTTATAGAATAATCTGCAGTCATTTTTATCCACAAAGACCACATCCAGTTACAGTTTAGATCCACCATCAATCACTAACAGTGTTTTTACTCAGGGGATACAAGTTAGTTGAAATCCAGCTTAAGGCCTGTGTGGTACAAAACAAACGTCTTAGTAAGTTAACAAAAACACCTACAATTCAGTACATGAGGATCAGGCATCAGTAAGAGCACCATTTTTGTGGTAAAGGGGGAAAAAAACAATAAATGATGCACTAAAATGATTAAATAACTTTGCTGTAGAGTTGCGTGGGTTAAATTTGTTGTAGTACGAATTATTTATTTTTTAAAAAAATGTAATTAGCTACTAAAGCAATTTCCACATTGAATTAGAACCTTAGTTCTTAAAGATGGCCATGATGTTTTTCTTTTATTTCAGTGGTGGAACGTATCTCTATTATCCCTATAAATAATGGCAACTGAAATAAGAAATAAGAAAAAAAAATCTCTAGCTCGAATAAACAATTTAATATTTTATCATTTTTTACCCCAATTACAGTTATCCTGACTGAAAAGTACAAGAACCCCTGCATTTGAACATCTGTGAGCATGTGATGCGTTGCTGTAACTGCACTAATTATTAACAATTAACATTTTTATTTAAGAGATAAGACTAGAATTCGGAGGTCAGGAAAAGGTGACAGTTATAAAGTTCCGACATTTTTGTTAAGTTCTCACCCTTATAATTTCCAAGTCCGATATTGTTTATTTCCCAACACCTGATACTGACTCAGTTATTGCACATTTCTCTTAGGGTCTTTATTGATTTTTCAGTATGAGCAGTCTTCTTTAAATCTATTCAGTTTTATGGTTTAATGATGCAGCATGTCCCACAAGTCCAGAATCACAGGGGTAATGTATATTTTTCGATCTTTTCAGATATGTATCGGAGCAAAATAAGAATCCAGGTCATTCTAGTTGTGTATTGAGAATAATGGTGGATGTATGGTGCATGTTCTGTAAAAAAATAAATAAATAAAAGCATTTGTTTTGCTGTTTGTATTTTTTTCTCCTCTGATGCTGGACTTGTGGTACACTCCGTATTATTGCGTGCGAGAAAAAGCATTTTACAAAACTGTGTTAGTTTTTTTAGCACAGAAATAAAAATGGTTCCTGACAGTGAACTCAGGTTTCTGGATGATCAGAATGTCCCTGTGTGTATCCGGACCACTAACCTGAGCTTGTCCCTCCTGATTCCTGGTGAAGTGTGTTTGTGAGTGTCAGTAATCCCAGTGGTGTTGGTCCGTGCGCAGTGAGGTCTGCAGTGTGCGCATGTCCTTGAGCAGACGCAGACTGTCCTTACTGCGCTCTCCTGGTCTGGCCTTGACCTTCAGCTCACCTTCATGCTGACGAGACTGCTTGGTCAACTTCTCCAACTGTCAGACACACAAACACTTAATCACACAGTGTCTGCTAATACACAAAATGCCAACTGACGCGCTGCTCGGATATTCCAGCATAACAATTCCCAATTTCCTTTCCCAACCTTTTACTAATGTACTTTGAGTTTGAGAAATAACCACGATCATATTCCACCACCACAATAGCAATACCACCACTGATTAAAGATTTCTGACTTGTTTGGTTTTATGAAAGTTACATTTTTCTCATGCACACAACTTTCTTTATAGTCTCACACAAGAAAGTCTGTGTCTCTAAAAACCCAGAGCAGGAACCTTTTTTTTTTTTTTTTTTTTTTTGAGGAACACACAATTTTAGGCTGCAGTTACACCTCTGCTGACCAGGAACTAGTGGGCAGAGCTTTGTGCAATGAACAAATCGATTACACCTCACACTCCCTCAAACCCCCCGGGAGTGTATTCTGTGCACACTTCAAACAACAAAAAGCCATGTACGAAATGTCATGTACAAAATGTTTGATATGCGTGAAAGTTTTGCAGGAAATAAAGTCCTAATGTGAAGCATTTTCTCAGTAAAATGTCTTGTTTTCATTAAGCAACAAAAAGATGGTGTAAAGTGGGTTACAAACAATAACTCTGTAATTATTATTGACTGATTATAATATATTGTAATCAGTCTTCCCACTTTAAAATGATTAAATTCAGGAGAAGTGACTGACAGGTCTGCTCCCGACAGTGCTGGGAACCAAATGTGCACAAACCTGAACCAATTCCATATTTTGGAAATGATATTTCCACCTTTCTTTCCTGAGCTACAACCTCAGGAGTGGAGTGTGAGGAGTGATGACAGTGAGGAGTGGAGTGTGAGGAGTGGAGTGTGAGGTGTGATGATGGTGAGGAGTGGAGATGGTGAGGAGTGGAGATGGTGAGGAGTGGAGATGGTGAGGAGTGGAGTGTGAGGAGTGTGAGGAGTGGAGTGTGAGGAGTGATGATGGTGAGGAGTGTACGGTGTGATGACAGTGAGGAGTGGAGTGTGAGGAGTGGTGATGGTGAGGAGTGGAGATGGTGAGGTGAGGAGTGTGAGGAGTGGTGACGGTGAGGAGTGGTGTGTGAGGAGTGATGACAGTGAGGAGTGGAGTGTGAGGAGTGTGAGGTGTGATGACAGTGAGGAGTGGAGTGTGAGGAGTGTGAGGTGTGATGACAGTGAGGAGTGGAGTGTGAGGAGTGTGAGGTGTGATGACAGTGAGGAG
>CM075016.1:4553966-4560703 GCA_037576675.1 Pangasius sanitwongsei | reverse complement strand
GTGGAGTGTGAGGTGTGATGACAGTGAGGAGAGGAGTGTGAGGAGTGATGACAGTGAGGAGTGGAGTGTGAGGAGTGGAGTGTGAGGAGTGATGATAGTGAGGAGTGGAGTGTGAGGAGTGGAGTGTGAGGAGTGATGATAGTGAGGAGTGGAGTGTGAGGTGTGATGACAGTGAGGAGTGGAGTGTGAGGTGTGATGACAGTGAGGAGAGGAGTGTGAGGAGTGATGACAGTGAGGAGTGGAGTGTGAGGAGTGATGACAGTGAGGAGAGGAGTGTGAGGATGAAGCTGACCTGAGCCTGATGTCGTCGCACTTTAGCGATCTGTTCTCCTTTTTCCTCCATCTTCTTCACCAGGTTCTCTAACTCTCGTTCCAAATCCTGCCTCAGTCTGTCAGAACGGCACGCCTGGACCTGCTTCCCCAACTCCTGGTGCTCGCTGTCTCACACACACACACACACACACACACACACACACAGAGAGAGAGCAACACTGTTACAAGCATGTAACCTGAACAGTAAAAATATATGAATTCAGATATTTAAATAAATTAGCCTAACACACCCTGAAACTAAACATTGAACTTTGTAGTAAGGTAAAATATAAAATATATATAAAACTGAAAAGAGTAAACTCACAAGCTGATGTGTGCGAATTCGTCCTGTAGAGTCTGCAGCAGCTCTGAGAGCTCCTCACTACAGGAAGAGGAGGAGGGGAGGGAGGAGGAGCTACTCCATGGCTCTGAAGCCTCTTTCCCATTGGTCAGGGGCGCGGCTCCCAGCACACGCTCATTACACAGCTGACGGTTGTGTTGCTTCAGGAGGTGGAGGACGTGCTGCACATTAGCGCGGACAGAGTGACTCGTCCCTGTGGACTATAGACAGAGTCAAAGAGAGACACACAGTGACAGGGAAACGGGGAGAGAGAGAGAGAAAGAGAGAGAGAGAGACAGCAAGAGACATATAAAGTTTATAATGAATAAAGTTTATTGCTAAAGCATTATTACTGTTCTTAGTGTTACAGTGAATAAAGTATCTATAAGTGTTTATAACTGAATTAAACACCAAAAACTGTACTTATATTTCATTTTTATCTTCTAGGTACAACTGAAGATTCTGGTGTTTAGTTGTTCTGTAAATTTACTGATAATTCTCTCAGGTTATAGTTTATTACAAAACAATCAAAGAGAGAGAAATTAGAGGAGATTGTACACTTCACGATGTGTGTGTGTGTGTGTGTGTGTGTGTGTGGTAACCATACCGTTCCAGCTACAAACGGTACGTCCCCAAGACTCAGCCTGTAGTGTGGCTGTGTGTGAGAATGTCTCTGCTGCAAAGGCTTCTGGAAAAGAGGAAGAGAAACAACAGCGCCATCACTTACAGTTATGGAAATTAATAACTCTACCAGCCAGCAGGGCAGATTCCACCTCCACCTCCACACCACCCACTCCATCAGACACATCCGCAAACACCATTAATGTAATACCTGAGGTTACTAATATTAGCCTTAAAGCAGCACTGATTAGTATTTTCTGATTTTAATACCTTGGATGTGAGTTTCTTTGTGCTCTTGGAGGAGCGGTGGGGGCGGGTCGACACTGACTCGATCAGAATACGATTGGCCTCGAGGCCTGTCTGTAACTGAAGAGCAGCCAATCAGATGAAGGCAACAGAGTTGTATAGAAAGCTGGTGTTGAAAAATGAGCCTAAAAATAAAATCAATGTACTTTATATTAAAATTTAGTCTATTAATGAGAGCAAAGAGTTCGTCAGGAAGAGTGGAAACTAAAAAAACACACACAAAAAAAAACCAATAAAAGCAGGTGTGTGTTGATAAGCAACATTCAACAAGCATTATATAAAAAAACTAGAGACAGAGTTAATATTTAATTCATTTTGTAAAAAAATGTGTTAGAACAGGGCTGTGAGTGGACAGATGGACAGATAGATGGATGTGTGGACAGACAGCAGGAGAGGAGTGAAACCTGAGCAGCTTTATCCTGTATGAGTTTCCGGTGGTGTTCCTCCTCCTGCAGTTTATACTCCAGCTCTCGGATTTTGGCCTCAGCATTGTTCTGAGTGTGGGTCAGTCTCCTGTATTCCTGCTCCAACTTCTCCAACTTCTCACTCACATCACTCGAGCCGCTCACACACTCCTGTAAACAGTCACAAACTCACACAATGCTCATAGACACTCTAAATGCAAGCACACACACACACACTCTACCTGGTGTTTGAGGACGGTGGTTCGGTCAGACTCTGTGCTCCTCGCCGTCCTCTTCATTAAGTCCAGCTGCTTCTCCAACAGACTGCATTTAACTTCAGCTGCTGCTAACTGAGAGGCAAACTCTACACACACACACACACACATACACACAAAGAGACAGATTAAAGAAAAAGAAAGGTAATGAATACCTGATGATAGATTTCTGCCTTTTTTTTTTTTTTTTTTTTTTAAATAACTGCTCCACACAGACCACACCCACCCTAAACACATTCATCCTGACCCCACCCACACTGAACACACATCCTGATCAGTTCTTCAGGGTCTTACCCTGTTTCCTGGGTCTGTGCGAGTCCCTGTTCTCGCGTGGTTTTCTTTCCGGAATGTTCCCCGTGTGAGGGCTGTCCCCCGAGAGCCTCCTCAGATTCCGTTCTGCTCGCACTCGCTCCAATTCCAACCTGTGGATCTTCTCCTGTAGGTTTTGCAGAGCGGAGAGGATCGCTACACACACACACAAAATATTATATCATGTTATATCATATTAATAAAATTAAATATAATACGATATTAGTATCACATTAGTATATTAATATACAGTATTATTATTAGTATAATATTATTAAATATTTAGTGTGCTTGTGTGTGTGTGTGTGTGTGTGTGTGTGTATATATATATATATATATATATACACACACATATACACACACACACACACACACACACACGTAATACAATATAATGATCATATATTGTATTATACGACGTTAAATTACATCTTATAATACAATGTCAATTCATGACAAGACAATATATATGTAACATTACATATAATACGATACAGTATAGAATGTAATACAAAGTATAACAAAACATAATACAAAATGATAATGCAATATAATGTTATATAATAAAATGTAATACAAGTAAAAATGTACATAATTTTATATTAATATAATAATTACTAGATTATCTAAAATAATATTATAAAACATATCGTTTTATATGTAATCCAACCTAATATAATGTAACATATAATGCAATATAATGTAAAATAAAAAATATTTAAAAAGTAATGTAATATAAAAACTTAAAATATATATACACATATCTTTTTCATTTTTATCGTATTTCCTTCATATTTATCTTAATTTAATCTGCCCTGCTTCCTCTAAACCACCTGCTGCATTCAGCAGCTTAAACAATTCTCACCACCATATGCATGTGCAAGGTGCATGGGTGTGTGTGTGTGTGTGTGTGGTTAAACTCAGGTAAGAATGTGTGCGATTGTACTAGTGTGTAATGTTTGTCACTTATGTATACTGTGAGTTACTGCGTAACCAAAGACAAATTCCTTATATGTGTAAGCATTCCTGGCCATTAAAGCCTGATTCTGATATTATCTCTCATATCATCAGAACATATACATTACATATTATATTGCCATATAATAGATAACAAATATTAATTATGTCTGTTTTTCTTACTAATATTTGCATTAACCCTCGTGTTGTCTAAGGGGTCAAAAATGACCCGCCACTATGTTTACCAGCCGAGAAAAAGAGTGGTGTCCGCTGCTTAAATGCAGTCTTTCTGCACTGTGAAGAGGGAAAACCCAGATATTCACAAAGTTTCTGATCAATGACAGATTGTTTCTTCATGAAAAATAGATTTGGGGTTTAAAATTCAATGAAGCCTCTTTATTTTAAGGGGTTAGTGAAGGCAGGTCATTTTTGACCCTTAGGACAAAGGAGTAGACATGATGTTAAGACCACACAAGGGTTAATACAATGATTACTAGAATAGTGTACAAAACAATAATTTAATAAAACGATAGTATAATAAATATAATAATTTACATGGGCAGTGTTGGCTGAATGGTTAAGGCTGATCGGAAGGACAGGGGTTCAAGCCCCAGCACTGCCAAGCTGCTGCTGTTGGGCCCTAAACCACATCTGCTAATAAAAACTAGATAGTGCAGTTGTTGCGATGCACATTGTAACACATCATAATTCTTCTTATACTTTTATTATTTGGTTTTATGTATTTATATTTGTGTTTGGGGATTTTCCGATTTACCTTTCCCCCCACCCCAATGTGTTTTTTTAAGGCTTTTGGGGCAGTTAGCAGTCAGGAGGGTATTTATGTTAAGGGTTTAGGGACATTAGAGGTCACCGGTGTATTTATTTCTGGTGCTGGGGCAATTCACAGGCAGGGAATATTTATATTTTGGTTTGCAGCCGATAGATACAATTTGCATGTGTATTTATTTTAGGATTTTTTAGGCATATTATATCATTCTATTATATTACATTATGTGTGAGTATTGTGTGTGTGTGTGTACACTGTGTGTGTTACCTGCACTGCTGCTCTCAGGAAACGCTTTTACAGGTTTTGCAGATCGGTGTGTGTTGATGTGTGTGTTATTGTGTGTGTTGATGAACGGTCGCTCAGTGGGATATTCAGTGTAGGAGGCCAAAGACACACAGTCCAACATCTGGCTCATCTCCTGCAAACACACACACACACACACACACTCTCTCTCTCTCTTCACTTATTTCACACCTTAAATAGTAAAGCTAAACTGAAGGCAAGACGTTGCAGGTAGAAAAAACTATTTTGTTTACATCAATCTTTTTTTCCAGTGTTCATAAAAAAATGTATAATTGTCATAAATGTTTATATAAGACCGATTTTATATAATAATATATAAAATAATGTAACATATAATAATATATAACATAAAAATAATAGTTTTAATTTTGGATCCATTCTTTGAACCATTAGAAGCTACTGAATTTCTTTTCTAATACAAATTCCTGAACACTGGCTAACAGGTGAGACTTGGCAGAGTAAAGCGCGCCAGTGCTGTTTCACTGATTATTCATTAATAGATTAACAGCATTAGTATTAATTAATGCTGTTTGTGCAGGTCAACAGGCTCCTAGCAACATGCTAACAGCTTCCACACACAGTTCCTTACCTTCTCTCTCAGAGCCGCTAATGCTCCAGGTTTCTCCATTACACACACACACACACACACACACACACACACACACACACACACACACACTCTCACACACAGACACACACTATGGAACTGTTATAAATATTCACACGGTAGGAAAGAAAAAGAAACTCACCGCCTCCGCTGCAAAACACCAAACACAACATTAGCGCGTAAACTGTATGCGGTGAAGCCAGCAACAACCAAACAACACATTTATAACATGGCGGCGTCACTGCAGTCTTTTCAAAATAAAAGTTTGGAGACGACTGGACTTCTTCTGTCCTGATTTCTTTTTCATAAACACGAGGGTCTGTGACTTTATAAATGTATACATTATTGTATGTAATTATTAAAAACAGTAATTCTTTGTATTTTCTCTGTGTTATTTACTATGTTAATCTCTAACAGATAGAAATTTCAGTTTATTTATGTATTTATTTATATGGTATATTATTTAGTAGCTATAATAATAATAATCATAAATAATAAATTAATAATAATTCATAAATAAACAATTTATTAAATACTTTAATAATAATGAGCTTATAAATGCCCAAAATATTAATTAATGTATCAAATTACTCGTATAATAAATTACAATGATATAATGAACTTCCTGACTTTTTTGATCATGACAAGTACATACATCAAACAAAGGTTTTGTGACTCTTTTTTTTTTTTTTTGATATTTTTGTTACATTTCTAGCGAAATTCACATTTCCAGCTTCCCACTGAATGCTGTGAATTCTGGGTAATGTTGTCCTGTAAATCTTTTATTCTATAGTTCAGTGAAGTGTTTGAAAGCAGGAAACATGTTTTCTAACACCAGAAGGTTTCTCTTTCTTCTTACTTTCTCATGCAGTTTGTGTTTTTACCAAAGACGTGTTTAAACGTGTCGTGTTTAAACACCATATAAAACTACACATTTCATCACTGTAGTAAATTTGGTCTTTGACAGGCTCAAACACACACATTACTATTATCATTTATTTACTTATTTATTTTTGTAATATACAATCTTGACACCTGAAGAGAGAAAAACTTGCATCAATAGATCTGAACACACAGAACACAGACATGAACAATAACTAAGCCATTGTTCCAGTTATGACATTACAAGGAAAAAAAAACATAAGAGTTGTTTCACGTCCGTAAAAATCACAATCACTTTGTACGAATCAGAAATCAGAGTCAGCGCTGCGAAATACATCCATCCTTACGATGTCCATCACCATCTTCTCGGATTACCATCGGAATCATAACCTGGGTTCATCTCACTAATTTGCGTAAGGCTATTTGATGTGGATGAGAAATAGAAACATGCACAGGTATGATTTAACATATTAAAATCCAAAAACAAACAAAATGAATCAAAGACACAAGGTGCAATGGAATTCAAAGAAAAGGGGACGATTTTGTCATTTTTGTCAAATTTTGTACAAATTAACATGTAAGAAAACATACAAATGCGAACGCCCCTCCCCCCACCACAACCATGATCATAAAT
>CM075016.1:4546466-4548966 GCA_037576675.1 Pangasius sanitwongsei | reverse complement strand
GTAGTGAAATGGAATTGCGACTTCTCGAGCTTGATGTATAGGTGGTTGAGTAGGAGGAGCTGAAGGACCCGATGGACATGAACAACATATTCCTCTAGTGAGCTGGTAAAGATCAGGACATCATCTAGATAAATGAACTTATAGTGGTTTAATGTCTTAAGGAGGGCCTCATTTATAAACCGCTGGAAGACCACGTGGGCCATCATCAGGCCAAAGGGCATCACAAGGTACTCATAATGCCCTGAGGGTATGATGAACGCGGTCTTCCAATCATTCCTTGCCCTGATGCGGACCAAGTTATATGCAATGGGTAAATCTAGTTTAGAAAAAAATCTTGGCCCGCTGCAGACAATCGAAAGCTGAATCAGGGGCAGGGGGTATCAGTCCTTCTGTGTAACCGCATTTTGGCCGCGGCAGTCTATGCATGGGTGCAGGCCTCCATCTTTTTTTCTTTACAAAGAAGAAGGCTGCACCCACCAGTGAGGTGGATGGGCGGATAAACCACGGAGATAAGGCCTCTTGGATATATTCATCCATGGCTTTATGCTCTGGGGGGGGAGAGGGAGAATAATCTAACCCCTAGTGGGAGCTTCACCAGGGAGTAGATTGATGCTGCAATCGAATGGCCTGTGAGGTGGCAATGTTTGGGTCTTGCGCTTAGAACTTTTCTTGGAGATCACAATAATCCTCCGGCACACTCCCACCAGGTTCACAGGTGGCAACTCTGTGAGACTGAGCCAGTAGACCAGTCAATCTGGGGGTTATGCTCCCGCAACCAGGGGAAGCCCAACACAAGGTGTAGCTCACTAATCCTAGTGACGTATAGGGGCAGGCATTCCGAGTAACGCCCTATACGTAGGGTGATCAGTATTGTCTGGAAGGTTATGGGGCCGGAGGTTAGTGGTCACCCATCCAGGGCAGAAACAGGCAGGGGGTGTGAGAGGGCCTTCAGGGGGTAACCCCAGGCTGAGGGCTAAGCCCTCATCTATGAAATTGCCCGCAGCCCCCAAATCAATAAACGCCTGGAGGCTAGACTGTTTACCCAGCTTATGTGGGCAGAGGGCTTGACGATGGCCCGAATGCCCATAGCCCTGGAACGGGGACAACTTGTGGCGAGCAGCCCAACCTCCTGTGGTAAACCAGTGGCGCTCAATAGCATGGGCTCAACTGGTCTGTCTATGGGGTTGGGGTCCCCACCGGGATCTAGGGGAACCCATCTGCAGTCACGTGCATGCGGAAATGCCCTAGTCGACTGCCGTTCCAACCATCGCTCTCGCAAAAAATTGTGCAGGTGGATGCCGAGAATGTACAGGGCCTCTAAATCCCCGGGAGGATCACAAGCTGCCAGCTCGTCTTTTAGCTCCTCAGGAAGACCCTGCACATATACCGCCTGAAGAGCTGGGTCATTCCAGCCTGAGCTGGCTGTCACAGTTTGAAACTTGATGGTATAGTCTGCCATGGAGCAGCTGCCCTGACACATATGGAGGAGGGACAAAATCAGGCCTCCTCCACCAAGCGGGTGATCAAAAGTGCTCCATAGCACCATGATAAAGGAGTCAACCGTGGGGTGCTGCCAAACCACTGTGGCCCAGGCCAGAGCTCTACCGGTCAGTAGGGTAATCATGCGGGCTATCATAGCCGTCTCTGAGGGAAATTGGGAGGGCTGTATCTGAAAACAAGAGAGAATTGTAATATGAATGGTTGCACCCTCCCAGCTGCCCAGCGTGAGGCTGTGGGGCCGGCAGGCGTGTTTCAGTGAATGCAGGGGGAACTGGCACAGGGATCCCAGGTCGGAGGCTTTCTGCCTGAGCAGTACCTATAGAAGAGGCAGCCTGGGGCTGCAGCAGGGCCTGGATCTGCCCTACCCATGCCGAGACTCTGGACCTTGGTGAACAGGGCAGCCAGGACCTGCTCATGTTTAACCAGCACCGTGGCTTGACCAGCCACAATCTCCCCCTTCTCAACCAAATTACCTCGCAGAGAAATACCACTCTGCTACTTGGCACAGACGTTATGTCCGCATGCTGACTGGATTTTTATCCAGGTGTGTATGTTTGTGTACGTGTCTGTGTGTGTGTGTTTTCACCTGTGCGAAGGCTATAAAGAACAGCTGCTCGTGTGTGTATTTAAGGCCTGGTAGCGGCCGCTCTGGACCGTGATCCCTTACCCACTTCTGATAGGCCTGTAGAGAAACAGAAAGATAGATATATGTAAATTACACATATAATATTATAGTCATGTGAAAAAATTAGGACACCCCATTAGCCTCGTGGGTAGCGCGCCAACATACAGCGCAGTGCGCTTTTTGGGTCACTGTCATGTTGCAAGGTCCAGTTCTGCTTCAGCTTAAATTTTTTGACAGATGGTCTCACATGTTTCTCAGGCACCTTCTGATACAATGTAGAATTCATAGTGGATTCTATGATGGTGAGCAGGCCAGGTCCTGCTGCAGCAAAGCATCCCCAAACCATAACACTTCCACCTCCATGTTTCACAGTTG
>CM075016.1:4509455-4535281 GCA_037576675.1 Pangasius sanitwongsei | reverse complement strand
CACCTCCTTTACTGAGACTGACACACATGGGCCACGCCTCCCTTACTGAGACTGACACACACAGGCCACACCTCCTTTACTGAGACTGACACACACAGGCCACACCTCCTTTACTGAGACTGACACACATGGGCCACGCCTCCCTTACTGAGACTGACACACACAGGCCACACCTCCTTTACTGAGACTGACACACACAGGCCACACCTCCTTTACTGAGACTGACACACATGGGCCACGCCTCCCTTACTGAGACTGACACACACAGGCCACACCTCCTTCACTGAGACTGACACACATGGGCCACGCCTCCCTTACTGAGACTGACACACACGGGCCACACTTCCTTTACTGAGACTGACACACATGGACCACACCTCCTTTACTGAGACTGACACACATGGGCCACACCTCCTTTACTGAGACTGACACACATGGGCCACACCTCCTTTACTGACACTGATACATAGAGGCCTGATGAAATGTCACTTAAGCCCTGCCCCTCTCTGCCCCAGGTACTTGCCTTGGCCTTGCTACGAGAGGAGAAGTGTGTCTGGACGAAGAGTGCACCCAGCGCCATGCCAAAGTGTTTGCTGGCCTGATTGAGACACAGCCGGTCGAGCTCCAGTTGTCGTTCGGTTCCATCAATCTCCCGCGAGAACTCGTGGATAGTGCTTCGGAACCCCGTGGATAAGTGCTCACTGAGCGCCGCTACGATCCTCCACAGCATGTAGTTATGCAGAACCCTGAGAGAGAGAGAGAGAGAGAGAGATGGGCAAGAGCCATACACTTAAAGAAAAAAAGCACGAAACAGAATTACTTTTATCACCCTGAAGTTGATTATTTTCCTATAACAGCACACCCCCAAGTGTTATTCCCCTTATACCACAGCAATTTACCAACAATTACAATTTTCTTGTCCTTTACTGACTGTTCCAGAGCGCAGACACTGGAGACTCCTTCCATAAATGTTAAATAAATAAATATCCTCTCACCATATCGATGATAACACATTTTTTTTTTGTCCATTTACTGTTAGCTAAGCATCTGCCGTACAAGTCCCTGTGAATGAGCTGTTGCTATAGAAACGATAACGTATTAAAAAGAGTGCATTAATATAAACCTGGGATTTGCAGCTGCACAATGGTCAGAGCTGCTGTCATAGAAAATTAATCAACGCCTTCTGACCAATCAGGACACAGAATTCAGCAGCAGTGTGGTGTAAATCTCATTAAAGCACCATAAAAAAGAGGAGAGCCAAATGAGCGTCTAAACGCTCTAAAAAGATTAAGTCGTAATTAATTACTCCAGGACGTAAACAGATGGAAAATGTCACAGTGAACAAAACAAGCTCTCGCTCTTTCTTTCTCTCTTTCTCTCTCGTGCACTCGTCTCGGCTCTTTCGCCGTGATGTCATCCCTCGCTTCTGACACGCAGACAGCATTTTAATCATAAATGTGCCTTTTCTTGGCACGATGCCGGTTATCCTGCGCCAACAAAGCACTTCTACAGCCCACTCAATTCAGAGGGGTGGGAGGGATGGAAGGATTGGAGGGATGGAGGGATAAAAAGGACACGGGACTTTGTCTTTAAACCACTCCTGTTAGAGAGAGAGGAAAGAGAGAAAAGGAGCAGACGAGAATGGAAGAAAAGAGAAAGCACTATATAATGTAGAGAGAAAGGTAGAAGGTAGAGGGCGGATAGAGGGATGAAAAACAGAGGAGGAGGGGATGCTTTGTGTCATGTGATAAATGCATACATATGGGAGAAACAGAAAAAGGGCGTGGACAGATGGGTGGATGGTTAAAAAGAAGGAGAAAGAAAGGTGAGAGAGGGAGAGGGAAAGAGTGACAGATGAGAAACAGAAAGAGAGAAAGAGTTGGCAGAGGAATATAAGGTAGAGGAAAGGAGGAATAAAGACAGAAAGACAGACTGGGGGACAGCGAGACGAACAGAAAGAGAGACGGAGAGAAAGACAGGTGTGTGTGTATGTGTGTGTATGTGTGTGTTTTTGTTTGAGTCCAGCTGTGGTAAGACCATCAACAGTAAGACACACCCCCTCTCAGTGGGCGGAGCAATGAAAAAATACTAATTTAATCACACCATATTACAGGAACGTGTCTGATACAACAATGGCTGACGCAGGTCGGGGATTATGGGTAATCCTGTTAAGGTAATGTGGATGCATAAAGCTCATTACGAATAAAAGCACCTGAGCTAAAATACACACACACACACACACACACACACACACACACACACGGCTGAAATCGAAATGTCAGTGAGGAAGTCAGAGGGAGAGAGAGAAACGGATGAAAGAGGTGAAATTTAGGAAGCTTTAAAATGAACTGGGTCACTGCAATGTCAACACTAACACAAACTGCTATCTGTCTCCTGCTGTGTGTGTGTTTGTGTGCATGCATGCTTGTGTGTGTGTGTGTGAATGTGTGCCTGTTTGTGTGTGTGTGTGTGTGTGCGTGAATACGTGCTTGTGTGTATGCGTGTGTGCATGTGTGTGTGCATGCATGCCTGTGTGTGTGTGTGCCCGTGTGCATGCATGTGTGTGTAGATGCATGCTTGTGTGTGTGCACGTGTGTGTGTGTGTGCACGTGTGTGTATGTGTGTAGATATGTGTGTGCATGCGTGCTTGTGTGTGTGCACGTGTGTGCGTGTGTGTGGGCGTACATACGTGTGTGCGTGCGTGTGTCCGTGTGTGTGCGTACGTGTGTGTGTGTATCCGTGTGTGTGTTTACGTGTGTGTGTGTGTGTGCATGTGTGTGCATACATGTGTGTCTGTGTGTGTGTGTGTGTGGGAGGTTTTAAGTGTTTTTGTGTCAGTAGACGTGTGTATGTGAAATAAATACTTGATGAATATGAAAGTTTTGCATCATTATTACTGGGTTGAGGAAAACAAGTCTCCGCCCACAACAGAGATCAAAGAGATCATTTTTCAATTAGGTTCTTTTTTGTTTTATTACTTTTAGATATATTTTAATTCAGATGCATAGTCTAACATTCAGTTTGTTAGATTCAATTAATTATTATTTAGACAGTATTTATATTTTCATATTTTTAGCTTCTATACTTTGTAGACATATTTTTATTAAATTTGTATTTTAGCTGAGTTTTTAGGTTTGTTTTTTCTATTAATCTTTAGGGATGTTTCATTACATAGATATTTCTTACATAGGTACATATTTTTATGTCTAGTTTTCAAGTTGTTTGCTAGTTTGTAATGTAGGCATTTTTATTTCATTTTAAACTGTTAGTTTCTACACGTTTTTATAGATATTTCAATTTATATTTTAAAGCTAGCTTTTAGTTTGTGTTTCAGTTTTTATGTAGATATGTTTATTCAGTTTTTATTTTTATTAAATATTTTAATTTTGTTTGTTTTTTTCTAGCTTTTTTTTAGCTTTTGCTTGGGTTTGTTGGATTCCATTCGTTTTAAGAGATACTGTACTTTTATTTCGGTTTTCTGAAATAAAGATTTAGTCATTTTATTGAGGGCTGCTTTGTAACATTACTTTATAATAACATATAAAATAATAACATATAAAATGTACGCATTTGTTTGCTACATTATGTGGTATAACATGCAGGCTTATACATGCATACGGTATATAAGCATATATTATACAGTATTTCATATATATATGAAAACTAGGCTAATTTATGCTAAGAGTGTAGCATGAAATTCTAACTAAGGTTGGGCTTGGCAGAAAAAGTTCTGTTATATAATTAATGCAAATTAGCTTTGACAAGCCCGGTGTTTATGCAGAAGATGTCATGCTCTGTAATTTGATTCATTACGTCTTGTCATTTCAGGACGCTCGCACGGCCGCACACACAAATTCCCTTCTCCGAGATAGCAAAATATCATGCTAATGTTAAAACGCAACACGTTTTCGAAACAAGCATAAAATAAGATCAAACGGCATGGTTCAAAGAAAAAGCTGAGGTGTGATTCTGAAGACTCAGTTAGCATACTGATTTAGCTTAACGTCCTACTAGCGTTCAGACATACTGTGTGTTTGTGATGTTATTTCACAGTCAGCATTAAGAGACGCCGCTTGCCTCCTGTTCTTTACTTGCGGAGAAAGAAAATCGCAGTGCCGAGCAGGAGCAGGAAACAAAGCAAAGGAACAGGTGAAAAGAAAGTAAAAAAGAACTTTGCAGCATCATTCAGAAAGAAACCGCCGAGAGTCTCGCGTCGATGAGATGCCTGGAGAGAGAGGAAGGGGGGAAGGAGAGAAGAAAAAGAACAACGTAAAGACGGACACAAAAGTCATCCCTCCCTCTGTACTGGCGAGTCGCACAGACGAAAGCCCATTGGCTGGAGCATCAGGCATCGCCATGGTGATGGTAATAACAGTGATTATGAAGGAAGGTTTCATTGTGTGCATATTATGGGCTATGATGTGTTATTATAGGAGGAAGAGAGAGAAGCTGAAAAACAGAAAGTAACTCTGATCTTTTGCATATCATGAGAGACAGACAGACAGACAGACGGAGACAAAGTGAGAAAGACAGAAAGAGTAGGATAAAAAGAAAGAGACAGACAGACAGAAAAAGAGAGAGAAGAGATGAGCGTAATTTAATTAAGCTCAAATAAACCAGATAAAGCTTTAAATACACACAAACACACACACACACACACACACACACACAATAGTGTTATTGTAATTTTTGTGATTTTAATTCGTTTTGACTTTCAGATTATTTACAGATGTTATTTAACTTTTAGCTCAGTTCTTATGTCATAAGCTTCTCGATATATTATTAATGTTTATAATATATTTTATTTTTTCACTTTGTCAGTTTCCATTAATTCGTAGATATTTATATTTTAAAGTTGTATTATTTGTATATTTTATTTAGTTTTTTTTTTATATTTAAGTTTATTATTAAATTTGCTAGTTTCTGTAAAATTTTAGGCAGAATTTTATTTTTGATTCTAGAGATATTAATTAAAGAAAATTAATCCATTTCTACTTTTTAATGTATCTATTTTTAGATTCATTTTAATAACACTGCCACAAAGACAATATTTTTCCCTTTTATCTTAATTTCTAGGACAGTTTCTAGTTTATGTGAAATTCACACACACACACAAACACACACACACACTTAATCCTGAGTTCAGTTCATTTATATTTACGTTTTTTTTTTTTTAAACCAATGCACAAAGACAGATGGTATAATACTTAGTATTGAATAACCGTCAGAGCTCCCTAATACACACACAAAGACACAGACACACACACACACACACACAGACACAATCACACAGACACACACACCACATTAAGGTCCCCAGAGTCCAGGATTCAGTGGTAAGACTTGACTCACATCAGTGTTCTCTCTAGGGTTTCAGTATTATCCTTGTGTGTGTGTGTGTGTGTGTGTGTGTGTGTGGTTAAATGGGGGGTATCATGGGTCGATACTAATCAGCTGTGCTTCAGCAGAGGGGTCACACAACAGTGGAACCACAAATGCAACCAGTCACACACGCACACACACACACACACAACACTGAATAGAGTTACTCCATGCACATTAGTGGATCAATATCGTACACAATACACAGCGACGTCTGAATATTTATTTCAGTCTCGTTTCTTTCTCTGCATCTCCTCCGTCCTCTTTCTTTCCTCCTTTCTTTCTTTTATTTTATTGTGTACCTTTTTGAGGTGGTCTTGATGATGTCGGAGACTTTGTGCATGTAGTCTGTGGCCAGGACCACAATCTCTTCTTCCTCGGAGAAATTATCGTGGAATATTCTATCCAGCAGTCGCTTCCAGTGTAACTAGAGAGAGAAGAAGAAAAAAAAAAAAAAAAGAACGAGAAAGAAAGAATTCATAAACATTCTTAAACGTCCTCTTATCATAATGTAGCGGTTAAACTCAAAAACCATTTTCTGCCTGAATTTATAAAGAAACTCCAATTACTTTGGGACGTATTTCAATTATGGCCGTATTGATTCATAGCTCATTTGGGACTCGCGTCTCTGCCAAGCTTTTAAGAAGTGTAACTCGCTCTCTCGAGCGTTTCCAGATCGGCTCGACTCGGATCGATTGTGCATGACGCTGGCTGGAGTGGTGTGTGTGTGTGTGTGTGTGTGTGTGGCATCGGTTTCTTTTGCGTTTGCGTTTGAAAGTCATCTCAAAAATGTCACAGAAATATGGATGGTGAGAGAACTGGAGAACACAGCGAGCACTCTGGCACAACAAATCCTCATATTACTGCACAATATTCACACTGTACCTTAATACCGGGGCCGAGAGGCTCTTAGCGCTACTGAATTCTGTGTCCTGACTGTAGAGAAGGTGTTGATTCATTTTCTATAACAGCAGATCAGACAGTAGTGCAGCTGCTTATATTTTCTATAACAGCAGCTCTGACAGTAGTGCAGCTGCAAAATCCCAGGTTTATATTAATGCGCTCGTTTTAATACGTTATTGTTTCTATAGTAACAGCTCATTCACAGGGACTTGTACGGCGGACGCTCCACTGATAAGAAACAAATTTTTAAGAAGACTGATATGATATGGTGATGTTTTCCTTTTGTAAGGAGACGTTTATTTAACATTCATGGAAGGAGGCGCCAGTGTCAGCGCTTTGTGGTTTCTCAGTTTCTGAACTTTTTGTCTTATTAACCTCAAGACATAGAAAAAAAAAGAGAGAGGCAGGTGAACAACTATTTGTAGCTATAACTTGTTTCGCAGAACATTAAATGTAACTCTAAATGGATAAAATTATGATGTGTTCTTGAATAAAGAAAGAGTAATGTCTGTCAAATTGCTGTGATATGAGACATAAAACACTTGGGGGCATGCTGGTATAGGAAATAATCCACCCTGACATGTTTTATTCCTTAATATGGTACAGATGTACCAAATATCTTGTGTTTGGGTCGGTTGGAGGAGGCTGAGATGCTGATTGGCTGAGGAGGATTGGAGGTAGACATAGAGTGGCCATCTGAACTGATGGACGTTTTGTGTTTTAGCGATTATTTTGGTAAATGTGCGCTAAGATCATTGCAAAACATGTGAATGAACTAAATGAACTAATTGTCTGCAGCTCTACGTATGCGTGAGTTCGGCTCATCCGAAAGCAGACGCCTCCTAAACCACTGTAAACTGTTCCGAAACAAATGATGAAATATATGAAAAAATTTGGAGATAAGTGAGTCATATGTCAGACTAATCTTTAACGGGAAGCCAGTAGAAGATAATTAACATTATTACAGGACGAGTTTCTTTACGCCCCGTCACTTTCTGCATCACTAATTCTATTATGTTCATTCAGTTAAATCCTCTGTACTTAGCTTAATAAAAAAAAAAAAACAATTAAAGTTCAGTCAAATTAACAAGTACATCTCTCTGTCGCTTTCTCTCTCTCTCTGTCTCTCTCTCTATGTTGCTTTTTCTCTCTGTCTCTCTATCACTTTCTCTCTCTCTCTGTCTCTCTCTGTGTTGCTTTTTCTCTCTCTCTCTGTCGCTTTCTCTCTCTCTCTATTTTGCTTTTTCTCTCTGTCGCTTTCTCTCTCTCTGTCTCTCTTTGTCGCTTTCTCTCTCTCTCTGTCTCTCTCTCTAAGTCACGTTCTCTCTCTGTCGCTTTCTCTCTCTCTCCGTCGCTTCCTCTCTCCAGTTCTTTCTCTCACTCATTACGCCGCCCCCTCTGTCTCTCTCCAAGTCAAATCAAATCAAACTCAAATCTAAAAGAGCTTTATTGGCATGAATTGTAGATAACTGTTGCCAAAGATATGAATAAGAAAAAGGAAACAAAAATAACAATGGTAATAACGATGTTTAAAGATAAAGGTAATGGTATCTAAAATAAAACATATTTAACAATAAGAAGAAGAGGAAGACTTTTGGACAGGACGTTGTATTCGGTTAAGAGTGTTAATAGCCGAGTGTTGAGTGCACTACCTCTGTAGTTACTGGGGTTGAGGTCAAGTGTGTTCTGATTTTTTTTTTTTTTTTATTAGTGTTGATTCTAATTTAAATAGTTTTCTTCTGACTGTAGTCTGATTTGGGTTTAGGTTAGGGTTTTCTGGGGTTTTATAGAACTTCAGAGTATGTTTTCCTCTCTCTCTCTCTCTCCCTCTCTCTCTCTCTCTCAATTCAATTCAATGTGTGCTTTATTGGCATGACAAAATATTTTTGTACTGCCAAAGCAACTTGTCTTCTCTCTCTCTCTCTCTCTCTCTCTCAGTCTCTCTCGGTCTCTCTCTCTCTCTCTCTCAGTCTCTCTCTCTCTCTCAGTCTCTCTCTCTCTCTCTCTCAGTCTCTCTTGGTCTCTCTCTCTCTCTCTCTCTCAGTTCAGCAGTGCTTTATTGCTATGAATGTTATAGATCACAATGTTGCCAAAGCAAATAGTGCAGGTAGATCAGACTAAAAGTTATACAAATAATACACATATATCTGCAATTATGTATAAACATTACAAACATAATAATAAAAAAAAAACACTATATAGTGAAGGTGTAAGCATGCAGTGTGTCCTTCTCTCCCTAAGATGATTTTTAATTTCTCAAAAAAAAAAAAAAATTTCTTTTTAATTTAATTTCTGTTAGTTTGTAGAAATTTGGTATTTTGTGTGATTTTTTTTCAGCGAACGTGTTTCTTTTGTGTCGATGTTTTTCACAGTGCAGGAGGAAGTGCAGCTCTGTCTCAACCTCACCGCTCGTACAGTGAGCACATAGACTCTGTGCCAGGTTCTTCTGTGTACCAGGTTCTCCTGTGTACTAGGTTCTTCTGTGTACCAGGTTCTTCTGTGTACCAGGTTCTCCTGTGTGCCAGGTTCTTCTGTGTACCAGGTTCTCCTGTGTACCAGGTTCTCCTGTGTTGGCCCTTCTCCATGGCGAAACTGCGCTCACTCAGCCTGTACTTGGTCAGAATCTGTCTCTGCTTTATATCTCTGACAGTGAAGAGATACTCTGCCAGTTCATACTCTCTGTTTAGGGACCGACAGCAGTGTAATCTGGACTGGGTTTGGGTCTGACTGTCCCAGTGCTCCACACACACTCTTCTCATCTGCTCAGTAATTTGGTTGACTCTGATTAGACTTTGGTGAGCAGTGCTGGCCTGAGATTGCTGTGTGTTAGCGGTTAGTGTGTCAGTGAGTCTCAGGGCCAGCTAGCAGACAGGACTGGGCTGATCTCTTGGGTTTTCAGTGCTTCATATTGCAGTGTGTTTTCGTTACTTGATTTAAGATGTTTCCAGAATTTTAGAGTTCTTTTTGGATGGGTATAAGCAGTGGGAATCAGCCTAATTCAGTCCTGCGTGTATTGGTTGGTGTTGTTCTTGGAACGTTTAGGATACTTCTACAGAATTCTGCATGCAGGGACTCTGAGGGATGTTTATCCCCTCACATCTGTACAGCGCAACAGGCACAACGACACTGTCAGTGCTTTTACACCAAATTCTAATTGGGATGTCTATTTCGTAGAATTTTTTTCTTGATTGCATAAAGAGCTCTTCGTGCGTTCTCTCTTAGTGCATTCACTCCTAGATCAAAGTTTCCTGAAGCACTCAAGGCGCTCAATTTCATGTGTACCTAATCTAAATGTGTGTTTTGTTCCCTGAGAGCTCTCTCTCTCTCACTGTCTCTGTCTATCTCTCTCTTGGTCTGTCTCTCTCTCTCTCAATTCAATTCAATTCAATTCAGTTCAAAGGTTGCTTTATTGGCATGACAAATATTAACACTTGTATTGCCAAAGCTTGGATACAGACTTTGGGAACAAAATAACTTCAGAAATATATAAACAGAAACAAATGTACATTCACTGTACAAATGCAGTCAAAAAGAAACACTACTGATGAAGCTTATAGAACTCATAGTAAAATGGTGTGTGCGCGTGTATGTGTGCGCCTGCGAACGTGTGCGTATGTGTGTGCTTGCACACGTGTGCACGCATACGTGTGTATGTGTGTGCACGCGTGTGTTATATACAGTCAGGTCCAAAAGTATTTGGACAATGACGGAGTTTTCGTGATTTTTGCCTTTATACACCACCACAATAGATTTGAAATAAAACAATCAAGTTTTTACAAGCACCTAATCTAAATGTGTGTTTTGTTCCCTAAGAACTCTCTCTCTTTCTCTTTCTCTCTGTCTCTCTGCATCTCTCTCTCTCTCTGCAACTCTCTCTCTCTGTCTCTGTCTCTCTAACACAGGTAAATTCCCCCGGAGGCTCTTGAACTTAAGTGGGTGTCTGTCTGTTTCTCTGCTTGTGTATGTGTGTATGTGTGTATGTGTGTGTGTGTGTGTATGCGTGTACTCACACCAGGAGCCATGCGTTGGAGCTGTTTCAGTGTGATGCGGTTGTACATGCTGCTGATATCTTTTCTCTGATCCTCGAATTCAGACACAGTGATCTGGAAAGAGATAAACCAGATCATTGAGATAAAAGCCGTACTGTCAGATTCCTCATTGTGGCCAAAATTCCGATAGAACCGGGTATCAGATATCTCCGTCTTGGCAAAGGCAATCCCAGCAGACAGAATTATGAGTTCCATAAAGGAGAACAACTGGTTGGTCTGAGAATTAGGTTTGCCAGTTGCGGGTAACTTGCTGACACATTTTAATGAACCATTGTATTGGTTAGTGTAGGAGAAACACGCCACTGCTCTCCTAAAACCAACAGCAGGTTGAATGTGTGTATTGGTTTTTACCGAAATATCGGACTCCAATTTATAAGGTTAATGTAACTGATTTACAAAAACAAACTTTTAATTAAAACGTTGGAAAAGTAATTTCCCTCTCAGCGTTTGATTATTAATACATACCCGGCTTTATAAAAGATTTTCACTAGAATATGATATAAAAATGTCCTTCAGGGAAGTAACTTACTTCACCATGAAATATGACATATGTGTTAAAATGATACTGAACATGCCACAGAATTATATACTGTTATAAATACTAATGATCAGGTTTATCTCTCTGTCTCTAGTCTCTCTGACCCAACTAAAAAAATCTAATAATTTCTACATAATCCTGTACATTAGCTGTAGGTTGATTCTATGGTTACTTGCCTTTTCTCATAATTATAATCATTTCTGAAAAAAATCTTGTTATAGATACCTGTTTTTTTCACCGTTCCTGAAAAAAAAACAAAGATTAAAATATAGCAGACTACAGCAGAATGAAGGATCTGCTAATAACGAGTCAAAAAAATGAGACTGTAGCCAAAAAGATAATGTTTCAGACATGAGCGTGAACAGCCCCACCCCCAAAACAGCCCGCCTGCAAATAGCCCCACCCCAAAACAGCCCTGCTGCAAAAACAGCCCCACCCCCAAAACAGCCCGCCTCCAAAAAAAGCCCGCTTCCAAACTGACCTGCCAGGAAATAGCCCCGCCCCAAAACAGCCCTGCCGCAAAAACAGCCCGCCTCCAAATAGCCCCGCCCCAAAACAGCCCTGCCGCAAAAACAGCCCTACCCCCAAAAACAGCCCGCCTCCAAATAGCCCCGCCCCAAAACAGCCCTGCCACAAAAACAGCCCTGCTTCCAAAAAAGCCCCACGCCAAAACAGCCTGCCACCAAACTGACCTGCCCGAAAACAGCCCTGCCCCAAAACATCCCCTCCAAAATAAGGATCCCACCCCGAAACAGTCCTGCCATTGTAACAACCGTGCCCCAGTAAAAGCCCCACCCCAAAAATAACCTTCTACAAAGACAGCTTAACCCCAAATTCAACATAAATATAGTCCCGCCCCAAAACAAGTTTTTGTCAGAAGCAGCCCTGATGAACTTACATTAGCCAGTCTCATCTCAAGGTCCAGTATCTCACGGGACTTCACTGTGGCGTTATGAGCTCCCAGCATGCTCAGCAGCCGCTCCATTAGCGCCTTGTAGGCTGCCAGGATCTGACATCATGAGCACAGGACAACAGCTTGGATATGACATCATTACTCACACATGATTACTAACGTTAATATAGTACACTGACGCTGATTACTGTAAAATGAAAACAATCGGCTGTAACATGACTGATTTACACATGACCTCAGCTGTAAGAGGACACAGGTGTGACATCATTAACTCAGCGCTGATGTCATCAGCTGGTGCCCTAAACGCACATCTGACATGATCGATTTTGGGGTATGAGCTCACAGTTGGGAAAAAAAAGGAAAGTGACAGATGGCTATGAGAGATGGAATAAAGAACAAGTGAGCACAAGGAGGACAAAATAGAGGGATTAAAGCATGAATGAAAATAAGGCAATGACATTACATGCAGTATTAGCGCTGATCATCGTGTCTCTATTATACAGCTAAGAAACCGGAAATGTGCTACCTGCTACAACACATCAAAATGGCCTCCATACTGGAAAGGTCCAGATTTAGTGACAAGCCAGGGTAAGTGTATGGAGAGATTCAGCTCTATCTTCATAAAATATTGTAATAATAAAATATTTGTTTTGTTACAGATGTTCATTTTTTTCATATCACACACACACACACATGCACACACTTCCACAGGTGTTGTACCTTCACACTGTCCTCATCCTGGCCCAGGTACAGAGTTCTTTCAGGCAGTGTCAGACCCTCCTGATCAATCTACACACACACACACACATGCACAATTTGAGACTGTGTTACTTGGTTATAGTACATACATACAGTAGTAGGTACCAGAACAGACACAAACGAACACACACACACAAGCACAATTTGAGACTGTGTTACTTGGTTATAGTACATACATACAGTAGTAGGTACCAGAACAGACACAAACAAACACACAAACACACACACATGCACACACTCACTCGTATGGCATTGCGTGACGAGTTTTTATCGTCCACGTTAACAGTGAGTGAGAAGAAGACGGCTGTGCTGTACACCCCCTGGGTCCTATAGAGCATCTCATTAAAGTCAGGTCTCGTCGGGACAGAGCCGCTTTCCCAACCCGCACCTCCGGGCGGAGCTGCAGCCAAGTCCCACCCACCACAGCTGTCAATCACCTCCATCATGGGCTCGGCTCCAAGCCGGTCAATTTCCTGGATGTTGATGCAGGAACGATAAAACTCCTTCACCTGGGTCAAAGAAAAGGGAAAGAAAGGCCAGCAGATTATCAGACAAGCAATAATTAAACATATTTCTGAAATAGGAAGTACACATTTTTTTAAAATGACATCAACCACTTTTTAAATTATCAAGTTACTGAATTTAGGTGCAAGGGATAAGCACAGTGTGTGTGTGTGTGTGTGTGTGTGTGTTTTACAGTGAAATACTAGGTGATGGGGTGGTGTGATGAAGCGGAGCTACTGCTACCACCCCGCTGTTGATTATTTTCCTATAACCCCACATCCCCAAGTGTTTTATTCCACTTACACCACACTGATGTACCAACTACTATAATTTATTATTTATTAAAGAATGACACGTCATGCTTGTTATCCATTTATAGTTACACTTATACAATTGATGTTGTGAAACGTTTGTGAAACAAGTTAGTTCCTGTTGTCACTTACATTATAGCAGCTATAAACAGTCATTCCCTCACCAGCCTCTCTTTTTTCTCTCTTGAAATTACTGAAATAAAAAAACCGCAGAAACCGCAAAACCTAAACTCCTTTGTCCTGAACATGTCTGAAAACCTAAAGTTACAGCTTTACCTCTGAGTGTTACAAAGTGCTTTACCTCAGCTTTACCTCTGAGTGTTAAAAAACTCCTTCCATAAATGTTAAATAAATAAACAATTCCTTAAAGAAAACTTCACCACATCACTAATTACACGTTTTATAAATGTACTGAATCTACAGTTTAGCAGTGTAGTTGGTTCCGGTTTCTGTGCGCGGAAAGGTCAAGTAAGAAAGCTATAGTGACGCCAATAAATAAATCTGATGGTACATATTTAAATAACATACGTAACATTTGAACATGTTTATAACATACATCTGTGCTGTGATTATGACCCGCTTATGTGGAGACTTTGTAAAGCAGGAAGCTGCTTTGATGCTTGTAGGTAATAAGGTAGCATTTTCGATACAGCATTATCATTTGAATGAAATAATGTCAACAGAAAAAAATGCAAATTTCATGACCTATTATAATAAGTATTACATTTACATCAGTTACAATTTCATATGAGGGTTTCTCACACGGCTAAAAAAAAATTATTCATCTCGGTCTGAATAACGCATTCCTGAATAATACATGTTCAATGAATAATTCTGTATTTTTGTATAAGGTTTTGATAAACAATGAAATAAAACACTTGTTGATAGTGGGCTCGAGGGTGTGTGTGTGTGTGTGTGTGAACCTTTCTCTCAGCACTATCAGGTCCTTTCCTCCTGACAGGTTCCTCCAGCAGTCGCTGTAGCTTCTCCTGGTTCTGCTCTCCGATGGCCGTGATGACGCCGTAGCTGAGTTTGTCCTCGGGAATAGCGTGTCGTCGCAGCCAGCCGCCACATGCGAAGCTGTAGAAGTCATGACACGGCGCCACGCTGGCATCTACGTTGGACTGGACGAAGCGAGCAGCCCTCAGGAGCGAGCGCCGCACCGGCCCACATTCCCGCTCGCACTGAGTGTCCTGAGCGTCCAGCCAGACTAACTTCAGCGCCAGCATGCAGCCCAGGATCACGCACACGCCACCGGCAAACACCAGCGCAGAAAGCAGGCAGATCTCACGCCGACTCCACCTCTCAGTATTCGAGGACTTACTCCCACCACCTCCACCTCCTGCCCCACCTCGGGACCGCCCACTACGATCCAGCGACCCGCCCAGCGTCAAGCTCATGCCGTTGCTGCTGTACCGGCTGCCATACTTCACTTCCTGGAAGTCATCGTAATGCGCCGTGAGCGAGTAGGTCTTCTCCAGCGAGACCGGGGAATGTGGCTTGGATTTGTTGGGGAATGTGTGGAACATGCTGGTTCACACTGAGGGCATGACCTTTGACTCTTGACCTTTAATCTAGGTTAGCTGTGAGAGAGGAAGTTATTTCCCACTCTCCTGTACTTTTTCACCAATCCTGTGTAGAAGTGAAGACAGAGACAGAGGACAGTAAGCAGCGTAAGAGATGGATGATACAAGGATGAATCCCTGATTAAAATGCCCAAGGATGACAAAACACGCCTCTTTCCTTGTCAAGCCCTTTTTTCCCCTATCACTCCTTTCCCTTTTTTTTTTTGTTCTACCGCTCTATCCTAAAGTTGTTTGGATTGATTTCTGACACTCGTCTGTCGGAGGCGTGCAGCCCTGCAACTCCAGCAAGCCAATCGATCAGAAAGTGGGAGAGAGATTGGATGAAATAGAGCGTACTTATTTATTCATGCTTCCAGCAAAAGTCAACGTTTTGCAGAGTTGGTCTTGGTAAATCACAGCGCAACAGGAAATCCTCAGAAAAAGCTTTGCCCCAGCGCTATCTTTACCCATGAGCAAGAAGAAAGTCTGTCATCTCATTGTAGTATAGAAAATGGACAGAAGGAGAAAAGTTCAACAAGAGATGAAGAATTTAGAAGTTTAGATTGTACTTGACGTAAGGCTGATTTACGCTGCGTGATTTGTAACGATAGCGCTGTCAACGGCAAAAATCTCAAATTATGAAAGAATTCCTTGTGAGTTGAAATCGGAGGTCTAAGGTCATTTAACATGACATGCTCACCAAGAGTCATTGCAACCAAAGATCGACAAACGTTCTGGAGGTTTTACAAATTTAGGACCAGAATCTCAGAAGGTGAATATGGTTAAGATGTGAATATTGTTAAGATGCACATCAAAAAATTCACCAATAGGAGCAATGTTACATAGTAGGACAATTGTGAAAGAATCTATTATATAATATATAATATAATAATCAGAATAATAATCAGATATATATCATATCTGATTTGCAGTGCTATCACACAGTCTGGTACATCACTGACATCAATGGTACAACATTTCATTGGTATCATATCATACAATGTGGCACGCAATAAACTAGCAAGAGACAAAGCAACAGGTAGCATTCGTTTTCTACGTACGTGTGTGACACGGAGCTATGATTTCAGCAGCAAGCAACAATTAACCTGAGATTTTCCTCAACTTTATGCTTGTTGTCATATACGACCTCTCATTAAATATGTATAGAGATATTAGGAAGAAAAATAAAGCTTGGAAAGAAGTAGCGGAGTTCGGTGGGGTCTCTACATAGCCGGTACAGTTAGCTCGCTTTGCTAATCTAATCTGAGAATAAAGCTGATACAATATAAATCGCACAACTGATTTTCACACTGATTAGTGTGTTACTTAATCTGTGTTTAACTGGCTAGCTTTAAGAAAAAAAATACATATATATATATATATGTGTGTGTGTGTGTGTGTGTGTATATATATATATATATACACACACACACACATATATATATATACATATATATAGCTATTACTGTTTCTCATCGGAAACTGGGACTGGGACTAGCCACGCCCACAACAGACAACAGTAGCAGCTGCTACACGCCCACGAGAGACAAACTACATGTGACATGAGCACTTGCTACTGTGAATGTAGGTTTAGATCACAGTTCTCGTACCACTGAGCAGCTTTTATAAACAAAATCTTTCGACTCAATTCTAAGTGGGCAGTTTTTTAACAATTCTGATAAACTGATTGTTCTGCACCTGTGTGTTATTCTGTCATCGTTCAGGTTAGTATAATTCATTGTCTTTAAGCAGTCTTATATTTGTCACTCCTGCAGTTTTTTTCCTTTTTTTTTTTTTACAGAGAAGAAGAAATAGAGAGCACTTATTTATTCATGCTTCCAGCAAAAGTCAACGTTTGCTAAGTTCGTCTTGGTAAATCACAGAGCAACAGAAGATCCACGAGCAAGAAGAAAGAGAATGAAAAACAGAGAATGAAAAAACATCTGGCATTTTTCTTTAGTATCAGTATGTGGACAGTGCGGATCGGTTACTCGGGTTAATTTATATTTTATGGTTAATTGCAGGTTGTCTTTAAGAAGCCTTGTATTTGTTTCTACTGCAACTTTGAGTCATATTTTCGTTCTTTCTTTCTGGGTCCCCTGTTCTCTTGTTCTCTTGTACGGTCTATATTCCTTGACTGTTAATGGGTAAATAACAATTCGACTGTGATGACTATGTGACCGTATTCTCCGAGCCCTGTTATGATTCTTCGGGGGGAAAAAAAACACTCAAATGAATAGGATATGAGTTTTCATGCTATCGCTCTAAACCACCTGACCTCTTATTTATAGCCACAGCTATAAACATACCTCCTGCGTGTATTCGTTCAGAACGTTTTTATGAGAACTGCCTGGAAAACACAACAATACTGAGAAGAAAATCTATCCTGTGGTGTATCAGAGAAAAGTTCCTGATGGAAAGCAGACAGTGGGTGGAGTTAAAAGGCTTTGAAGGAGTCAAGGAGACTGATGGGTTGTAACACACACACACACACAAATGCATACACACACACACAAGAGCGTTTCCTTCCCAGACTATGGAAAGTTCTCAGCAGATGTGTGTATGTTCTCATGCCAAACCAAAGTGGGAAAGTAGATGGGAGAGTGAATATAAATCTTTAGAACAAAGCGGGAACAAACTACTGTGTGTGTGTGTGTGTGTGTGTGTGTGTGTGTGTGTGTGTGTGTGTGTGCGCCTGTGAGGCTACGGGACATTTTATGAAAATGGATCCTTACATGCTCTGGAGCAGAACTCTGATGTCTTTACCAGGCCTTCCTGGTTTCAACACACCTCATTGTGTGTGTGTGTGTGTGTGAGAGAGAGAGAGAGAGAGAGAGAGAGGGGGTGAGAGAAAGGAAACAAAGGTCTTTCAGATGAAAAGCAAAAAGATGTGTTGAGAGATGGAAATAGTGTGTGTGTGTGTGTGTGTGTGCATTACGTTAATTCAGCATGTCATCCCACATTTTCCTCATAAAGGAGTCACTGTAGAGAAGAATTACACAGATGAGACACACACACGCACACACCCGATGTAACCTGAATTGGAGGGAAGGGACTGTTCTTTGGAATATGTCACTTCTTATTCACTCGATCATTCATCATCATCATCATCACACACACACACACATCATTCACAGAATTACAAACATGATGCTAACTCAACCTTAAAACCCCTCCAGTCAATGTCATTTTATACATTAAATCACTTTCACACACCTCAGCAACCTCATTTATAACCTCATCTACAGTCTCATCTGCAACAACCATCTACAGCCCCATCTACAACCTCATCTACAACCTCATCTACAGCCCCATCTACAACCCTGTCTACAGTCTCGTCTACAGCCCCATCTACAACCACCATGTACAGCCCCACCTACAACCTCATCTACAGCCTCATCTACAGCCTCATTTACACCCCCATCTACAGCTTAAAGTACAACCTCATCTACAACCTCGTCTACAGCCTCAACTACAACCTCATCTACAACCGCCATCTACAACCTCATCTGCAACCTTATCTATAACATCATCAACAACCTCATCTACAACCACCATCTATAGCCTCACCTACAGCCTCATCTACAACCTCATCTACAGCCTCGTCTACAGCCCCACCTACAACCGCCATGTACATCCCCAACTACAAACTCATCTACAGCCGCCATCTACAGCCACATCTACAACCTCACCTACGGCCTCATCTACAGCCTCACCTACAACCCTGTCTACAGCCTCGTCTACAGCCCCATCTACAACCGCCATGTACAGCCTCAACTACAAACTCATCTACAGCCTCATCTACAACCTCATGTACAGCCTCAATTTACAACAGCCTCCACCTACAGCTGACATTAATATCTTCCAGAAGTGTCTATTTGTCTACAAAAGTGTGTAATAACTAAGTAAAAAAGAGCGTGTTCAACGTTGAGCTGTTTTTATTAGATATCATTTTATTTAAGTTCTAGTCATTTGTAATTAAATGTGGACAGACAAACAGACACACACACACAGAGTGCTTTTCTCTGAGTTGTACACAGAGAGTGAGAGGCTAATGGATTAGATCTCTTTTCATCTGATGAATGACCGTTTACTAAAGCATGACAGGAGGGTATATATACACACACACACACACACACACAGAATATAAAAAGCCACTTAGCCACATTTATAAGCTCTTCAGACCTCAGACCTCTCAAAATCTCCTACAAATGCACACACACACATATACACACACACACACACACACTAAACTAAACCAATGCACACACTAACTCAACCCCCAAACCCAAAAAACTAGAACCTTCTTTTCTTCCATAAACACCATTAACATACACGCACACACACACACACACACACAGCCATACCTAAAGAAAAAATACACACACATCGTCTTGTCGAGAAATAAGAGGAAATGTAGAGAAATAAGAGGGCACATAAGAAAAATACACAACATGGCGTCACCTTCACTAACTTTACGATAACAGTATTGTGTTGAATATCGCGGTATTTTGTAGAACCGGCACTTTAACACTTTAAGAGAAGTTCAGCAGAGTCAGAAATTCAAGACTTAAGTAAAAAAAAAAAAAAAAAAGTAAAATCTTCAGGGGTTAGCATGACATGAATATTAATTTTGATGAAGACAATGATAAACGAAAACCGACAAAATTATAAATGAGAAAAAATATGATTTTCTTTTTATAAACATCTTTCCACGGTGTTTTTGACAGCTAGCAGGGAATCTAACCGGCACGCGCGCCAAAAGCGTACTCTAAGAAACAACACAAGCAAATTAAATATCACGACAGCGGGTTAAATTACAATTTTACACAATAGAATAATGAAATCTGACAAACTCTGTAGAAAAAAAAACATTATTTTTTGTAATACTTCTATCAAACTGCCTAACGGCTTACCAGAGAATCGAACCCGCACGCGCACTTTAAAGCGCGCCAAAACCAGGCTCGCGTGCTCTAATAACCTCCTCAGGCGATTAAACATGCTGGTTTCATTACACTGTAGACACTATTTTCTCTGTACAAGCTCACAGGCAATGGATAATACATCTGGACAAAATATCTGCAGAAAAAAATTGTCATTTTTAAAAAAAAAAAAAAAAAACATCATTCAGTACTTCTGCTGTTAGATATCCCAACGTCTAACTCATCATCTAACCGGCACGCGCACATTAAAGCGCGCCAAAAAGGAGCTCTCGCGTGCTCTGATAAACACTGATAAACACTAATGAACACTGATAAACACTATCACCGGGATGTCGGAGGGGAAAACACTGAGGAAACCCATCACGATGATCGGTACCAAAATATAAAGTCGCTTTATAGATGTTTCCGTTACTCACCTCAGAAGTCTCGTGCTCGCTGATTATACAGGTACAGCCTCACGGAACTGAAAAGAAAGAAAGAAAGTCTTGAGGAAAAATTACGGTGGTGATGACGACTGGCTAGTTAACGGACGGACACAGTAACGAATCGCACGCGCGTGTTGGAGAAGACTGTGTGTGTGCGTGTGTGCGCGCGCGCTGTCAGGGGAGCACTAGGGACACCGTCTCTCTCTCTCTATCTCTCTGTGTGTGTGCGTGTGTGTGTGTGTGTGTGCGTGCGCACGCGCGAATGAATTACCGCACGCCACACACACACACACACACACATACACACACACACATATAAACCAAGTCGCAAGTTAATTGAACATTCGGCAGCGCTCGGCTTTTTCCGCCAAAAATCTCTTCCTGCCCCGGAGTTCGTTCGCCTCATTAAATATGCACTTATTATGCAAATAGACTCCTTTACGACCCACCCATAACGCTCGAGCCTAAATGAAAACCTGGCTGATTATGAATACGCTCCTGCTTTCCTGACGCGGAGGAAATGAGAAATGCTCGCGCGTCTGAGGCTTGCTCTGTGTGTGTGTGTGTGTGTCTTTCCTATATAAAGATTCCTCCAGGAGTTTGATTTAATCGCGTCTCGGTGAAATGGAAGTTCACTACCACGTACCACAAACATCTCGCACGCGCTACGAGCCTAGCGAGGGTTGCGTGCACGCGTGCGCGCGCGCCCATATACGCGCGAGGGGACAAGTGTTGGTGTGTTGGATCATGTAAAACAGCCGGTTAGCCCAATAAACTCGGTCTCTGAGACCATACATTAGAGTCTACAAGTAACCTGACAGGATTCTAAGAATATATTTAAGTCATAAAAACAAAATCATAAATGTCCTTATCTGCTAGCTAAGCTAGCCAACTATGTCACATGACCTAACAGGAGTTCTAAGATTTTTTTCCACTACCAGAAGTACATTCCTTTTTCATAATATGTGCGTATAAAATGGATATATACATTATTACCTTTTTGCCTCCTTTTAAGTTATAGCCAGAATGAGTAGAGTAACATAAATATTCTGTTTAAAATCAGCTGGTGTCTTGTGTTTGTTAACAATACAAACCCTTTTAACCTTGTTTAAATTACTTATTTAGTTATATTTCATTTTCAAATAATGCACTGGTAGGGTACAAACAAAAATAACTGAGATTTAAAATATGTACATAATTTGTGCTAGTTTCTCCTAGATAGCTAAGGTTAACTCTAAGGTTAACTTACATTAAAATGCTCATTTTTTCTTTATGTCGTGGGAAAATTCAGGAGGATGAGGAAATTTTTCTGTCACTTTTATGTCAAAAGTCTCTACGACATTAGTTTGGCGTTTATTATCTGAAAGTGAATGTTTATAATTTTAATATAAATTCAGGACATAAACAAAGCATAACCTTCTACATATCGTCTACTCAAAATCACTTCAAACAATTCGCCAAGTTTACGAAGGTCACCAGTTTCCCCTCCGACTGAGGCCACGCCCACTCTGAGCAAATCAAATTATGAGATTAAATATTCACAGCTGGATGTTTCCCATCTATACAATATGATGCATTATATGGTTTCAGACATGCTAGTCATTCTGAAAAAAACTGTTTTTAGGGTAAAAGTGAGTGATTTTACACACAAACCAAGTGTCAAATTTATAACAGTGAATTTTCCAACCAAATCCATCCTGAAATGCAGAGAATTACTTCAGCAAAATACTGCATGCTTGTCATGCATGACCAGCTGGACTTTAATTTCCTACACGGCCCTCAAAAGCAGAACAAACAGACCACTGGGGTGTGTGTGTGTGTTTGTGTGTGTGAATGAGAGAGAGAGAGAATCTCTCACTCCAGCAGTGTTACAAGGGCAATGGGCATTTGCGTGTGTTTGTGTGTGTGTGTGTGTATGAGAGAGAGAGAGAATCTCTCACTCCAGCAGTGTTACAAGGGCAATGGGCATTTGTGTGTGTGTGTGTGTATGTGTGTGTGTTTGTGTGTGTGGTTGCGAGTCAAGAATGAAATAAAGATGAAGATGGACATCTGCTCTGATGTCCATCTCCAGAAAAGGGGTGTGTTGTGAGTGAGTGGGTGTGGTTTAGTGACAGAAAGGGCAGATGAGTCCTGTCGCATCTCATTAATATTCTGAAGTCATCCCTCACCACTCCTTCCCCTCCCAGTGCATTTACAGAATTACAGTGATATCATCCTATACAGATCTGTCTCTTTGTCTCTCTCTCTCTCTCTCTCTCTCTCTCTCTATGGCTCTCTTTCTGTCTCTCTCTGTTTCTCTATGCATAGATAAATTAATAAGATGCTTATTTATTCTTTTCTTAAACTTTAATTCATCTTTCAAATGGTTCTTTATTTCATACTCTAAAATATTATTTTATGAAAGTAGTAAACTAGTAGTAGAAAAGTAATAATAATAATATGCATATGAATAAGCAATTGTTTTTCCAAAAAGATGTTGATGTCTGAAGGCTTGAAGAGCTCGGAAGTGTAGTAGTTGTTTTTTTTTTATCAACAAGAAGGTTTGTGTCACCAAGCAACAGCTCAACAAAGTGCACTTTCAACATCTAATGCTCGATATGAAAAAAAAAAAAAAAATCTGACCAAGGGAATAAACACAGTGAAGGACCGAAAATCTCTCTGTATCTAAAGGATGGGAAGAGATATGATTAAACGCTTGCTCAGCATCTGGCACCGAAGTACACACATCAAATGTGAGAGGGAGTGTGCAGGGTGTGTTTCAGCTCGGAAATGATTTTCTGCATAAATACAAAGCAGCAGAGCTTTCAGCACATTAAAATCTACACAAGAATTCTGTTTTTTATGACATTTTATCTTTCTCAATTGGTTCAGTTTCACGTAACAAATTTCACGCGCACAAATTGCCATGAACTTAATAAGGTGAAGCGTCCGTTGTACATGTCCCTGTGAATGAGCTGTTGCTATAGAAACGATAACCTATCAGACTGAGCGCATTGATATAAACCTGTGATTTGCAGCTGCACTACTGTCAGAGCTGCTGTTCTAGAAATTTAATCAACACCTTCTGACCAATCACAATCCAGAATCAGTTGATTAGATACCAGTAGTAGACCCATTTCTATTGCTCTTTTGAATTAAAAATATTTCTTAAAAGGTATATAAACAATTTATGGAATGGAAAATAATTCATCTACACTTTCTAGAAATAAATTAATTTTCTTTCAGCGTGACAAGATACATTAGCTATATTTGTCAGTATTAACACAAAGATGTAACACAAATAAAGACAGTAAAAGAGTTGGTGTGTGTGGTTACAAATCTGTAACTCCATTGCTGTTGATTCAAAATTTAGACCAAAAAAAAAAAATGCTGAAAATAAATCTAAACATTTAGGACCATTTTGAAACTGTAAAATTCACAACCCGACCCACGGTTCATATTTGTTTGGTGCACATTTGAGTTCAATCAAAATGCACTGAACTAAAGGAAATGTTATGTAGGTCCACACCAGACCTGCTAGGTGTAAAAGTGCCATTTAAGTTAAAATCTGAGATGTTTATCTTCACAAACACAGCAGTATATCTAGTTTCTAAAGTTTCATATCTGCAGGTTCCTGTGAATCTCAGCAAGGCATTTCAGTCAAAAATAACAGGATGATAAATACTGTGGAATATGAACAGATTCTGCTTCATCATGCTGTACTTTTGGGAAAATGACCTTGATTTCAGAATGATAACGAACAACTGAAACACACTGCAAACATGATTAAGAGCGGCTCGGAGTGGAAGCCCCATGGGACATTTAGAGAATTAAATCAGCTGCCTCAAACCACCAACACAATCATACCTGGAGCTGCATGTGACACGCGCACAGGGAAAAGGAATTCATCGAAACACTGCTTCAGTGGAAACTAAACACACTGATTAACACAAAACTCACAAGTTCTTGTAATTACTGATGTACTGTTGGCTGGTATGTATTACATGGGTTCTCCTCAGGGTTTTTCCAGTTTTTTGGACTGCTGTCCTGTCTAGGGTTTAATCCCAGCTTGTGACTGAGTTGGAGAAGCAGTTGTACACAATGAGTGAATGGATTTTTGTTCAAACTTTTTGAAAAAAAAGTATGAATTCAAATGTGTGAGCGTTATGTTGTTGGGTTTTGTTCAATTTCAAACAATGAAGTAGTAAGAAAAGGAATAAAAGCTGACCCTGTCCCTTGAATGCTAACCCACCCGTACCCCTGCCATACAAACACCATACAAACAGAGTATATAGAGTCACAATGATGTAGAGTCACGTTGCTATAGAGTCACGTCACTGTATCATCACGTTGCTATAGAGTCACAGCTGTAGAGTCACGTCATTTTAGAGTCATGTCACTGTAGAGTTACTTTGCTGTATCATCACGTTGCTATAATCACATCACTGTAGAGTCATATCTTTGTATCATGTTGCTATAGAGTCATAATGATGTAGAGTCACGTTGCTATAGAGTCACATCACTGTAGAGTCACATCGCTGAAGTGTCACGTTGCTGTATCATCACTTTGCTATAGAGTCACGATGATGTCATGTTGCTATAGAATCATGTCACTGTAGCGTCACATGACTGTAGAGTCACTTCACTGTAGAGTCACTTCACTGTAGAGTCCCATCGGTGTAGTGTCACATCGCTCTAGAGTCATGTCACTGTATCATCACGTTGCTATAGAGTCACAGCTGTCGAGTCACGTCATTTTAGAGTCATGTCACTGTAGAGTCACTTTGCTGTATCATCACGTTGCTATAATCACATCACTGTAGAGTCATATCTTTGTATCATCATGTTGCTATAGAGTCACAATGATGTAGAGTCACGTTGCTACAGAGTCACATCACTGTAGAGTCACATCGCTGAAGTGTCACGCTGCTGTATCATCACGTTGCTGTATCATCACATTGCTATAGAGTCATTATGATGTCACGTTGCTATAGAATCACGTCACTGTAGAGTCACATCGCTGTAGTGTCACTTCGCTGTAGAGTCACTTCGCTGTAGAGTCACGTCACTGTATTGTCACGTTGCTGTAGAGTCCCACTGCTGTAGATTCACATTGCTGTAGAGTCACATTGCTATAGATTCACATTGCTGTATCGTCACTTCGCTGTAGAGTCACGTCACTGTATAGTCAGGTCATTGTAGAGTCACTTCGCTGTAGAGTCACGTCACTGTATAGTCACATCGCTGTAGAGTCACATCGCTGTAGAATCACATCACTGTATAGTCACATCGCTGTAGAGGCACATTACTATAGATTCACATTGCTGTATCGTCACTTCACTGTAGAGTCACGTCACTGTATACTCAGGTCATTGTAGAGTCACTTCGCTGTAGAGTCACGTCACTGTATAGTCACATCGCTGTAGAGTCACATTGCTGTAGAGTCACATTGCTATAGATTCACATTGCTGTATCGTCACTTCGCTGTAGAGTCACGTCACTGTATAGTCAGGTCATTGTAGAGTCACTTCGCTGTAGAGTCACGTCACTGTATA
>CM075016.1:4476580-4496324 GCA_037576675.1 Pangasius sanitwongsei | reverse complement strand
AATTCAACAATTCAATAATACAACAATTCTAGTGGCGAGAATCTAGATCCAACTGAGTCAAGTAGATAGTACACAAACAACTCACCACTGGCTGAAATCGTCAGGTCCCTCGCCAGCCTCTGACCCAGCATCAAGCCATCATCCAGCTATGCCAAGAACATGAGCAATGCCTCCAGGCCCTGCTCGACACCCAGGTGGAGGACTGGCAGGTGTTCCAGAGCCTGGTCCGGAAGCGTTTCTTGAGTTGTTTGAGGTGGCAACTCCAAGTGGGCGGCCCGCTTACTGCCGCTCCTGTCCGGGGAAGTCTAGTGATACACACTGGTATGAATCAATTTAATCCCCAGCAATTCATACAGCTTGCGTAGTGTTCATGACATGAACGATGTGCCCTGATCAGTCAGGATGACTGCCAAGGGGGGAGGAGCAGGGCCCTCCCCACTCTCTGTGTCCCCCTGACATGGGGCTGATGTCGATGGGACCCCCTCCCCAGCCAATGCTGTGCACATTCCACACCTCCTCTCATTACTGCAGGACCAAGCCACAAACATTTCTTTCGCTAATGTCCTAAATCCTGGCCAGGTTCCTAGGATCAGTGGATGGGTGAGGCAAGGACTAACCACTGCCTCCACTATGTGTTTTTGCCCCGAAAATTTAAGGATGATGGGCACCAGCAGATATTATGAACATCCCCGTGTACACATCTCATCTTCACCAATCGTCCATTTCCCAATGCCTCCCCTTGAACCAAGCACTGGTGAATAGAAGTTTGGTTACAGCCTCAATCCACCAATGCCTGGTATGTACTCCCTTGGACACTTACCGGTATGCAGTATGTTCCTGCTCGATTGGGGTCAGCCTGTGGCACATCGGGGATCTGGATCACGTGGTGCTGGTCCTAGAAGTTTCTGGGCTCCCTGCAGCGCCACCAGACTGGCCCAGACTTGACAGCTGCAGCCCCAGATTCACCCACCTGTGGGAAAGAGGACAACACAGAAGGATAAGGAGGGGGAACACAGGAGCGGGGAGCAGGCTTTGTGGGAATGGACCCCCGTTTCCTTGGGGTAGGGAGTGGGGAAGGAGGGGACTGAGAGGGAGGGGAAACGAGGGGGGGGGGGGGAATCGCCTGCCCCCAGATATGCCGACAGGTGGTCTTCGGCCAGCTGGACCGCCTAATTGAGCAATGCCGGTCAGTGGCACCAAACCCACTCTGCCATCCCTTCTGGAAGTCGGGCAACGAACTGCTCCAGCACCATGAGGTTGATCATATCTTTGGCGCCATGTCCCTCAGCCAGCAACCACCTCCTGCAGGTGTCTTGGAGCTTCTAGGCTAACACAAACGGCCGGCTGAACTTGTAGAAGGTCAGCAAACGGGAGCACTGATGGTTCAGTTCTGGGGTGTGGCTGACCCCTTGCAAAATCACCTGTTTCAGGTCTGGGTATTCCAGCATGTTGCTGACCGGTAGCTGCTGGGCTGCGAGTTGGGCTTCACCAGTCACGAGCGGCAAAAAGTTAGTCGCCCACTTGCCCTTGGGTCAGCCCCACACCACCACGGAGCAATCATACAGTTTCAAAAAGGCTTCTGGGCCATCCTGCGGACCCATCTTGGCAAGGCCGATGTAGGGTATGTGGCTACGGCTGGAATACCCACGTGCTGGACCAGGCCCTAGAGTACCTGCTGATCTGCTGCCTGAGCGTCAAGTAGGTCCTGGATGCACTGTTCTTCTTCTTTACTTTCACTTTCAGTGCCTTTTTATTTTCACACACGCAGGCACACACACGGCTTGGTGCGGGTTACTCTCTCTTCTGAGGCGCCCGTCTCTCCCCTTTTTATCCTTGTCACTGAAAAACAAACAGACTCATTAACAGAATTTGCTGCAGGTGCGCATTCCTTACCACTCACCTTCTCCGGCTCCACCCTCCGTTCACAAACCCTGCATGCGAGGATATCACGTTGTGTTAGTGCTGGTGGATTACGCAAAGCGATATCCGGAAGCAGTTCCTCTGTGCAACATAAGTTCGATCATGATGATGTGTGGAATTGGGATAAGTGGCTCAGCTTCTGTTATTTGCAGTATGAGAGGTCCTGCAAGCCTCCATGGGGTTTACCCCCATTTGAATTATTGTACAGGTGCAAGTCTTGTGGCGTCTTAGACGACATTAGGGAAAATTGGGTGGAGGAACCTTCTAATAGCAAGAATGAAATTCGATACACTCTTGACCTGAGAGCAAAACTCCACACATTGGGACAATTAACACAGGAGAATTTGCTACAGGCGCAAGGACGTCAATTCTGGCTGTATAACAGGGGTACGTGGCTACGCAAATTCGCACTGGGAGTATTTGTTTTACTGCCCACGTCGAGCTCTAAATTACTCGTGAAGTGGCAAGGACCCTTTGTGGTCACATGGCCAGTCGGAGAAGTTGACTATGAGGTCAGGTTAATGGATAGGGGTGATGCACTACAAATATACCACCTCAATCTCCTGAAACTGTGGAGAGAGGCGGTTCCTGTGACTCTGCCTATGGTGGTTCCCGAGACAGAGGAGCTGGGATAGGAGGTATATCTAAAAAGTGCAGCCCAATTCACCCCAGTCCCCTGTTGAGACCACCTCTCACCATCCCAGAGAGCACAGGCTGCCAGGTTGCAGGAGGAATTTTCCGATGTGTTCTCACCTCAACCCAGCCACACCGGCCTATAGAATACCACATTGAGACTCGTCCAGGTGTGGTTGTATACAGCCACCCATACCAGTTGCCTGAACACAAAAAAAAGTGGTTTGGGAGGAACTCCAGACTATGTTCAACATGGGAGTAATCGAGGAGTCCCACAGTGACTGGAGCAGCCCAGTGGTTTTGGTGCCCAAACTCGACGGGTGGTCTGTTTTGGTGTGGACTTTAGAAAAGTCAAAGCAGTGTCTAAATTTGATACATATCTGATGCCTCACATTCATGAACTGCTTGATGCGGCTAGGTGCGGCTTGCTTTTATTCGACACTGGATTATCTAAGGGGTACTGGCAGATTCCCTTGACACCCTTCCGTTTTGGTTGTTTGGAGCTCCAGTGACATTTCAACGGCTCATGGACAGAATCCTCCGCCCGCATAATGCATATGCTGCTGGGTATTTAGATGATATAATCATTTATAGTAATGATTGGCAGTGGCATTTGCAACATCTGAGGGCTGTCCTGAGATTGTTGAGATGGACGGGACTCACAGCAAACTCAACTTCAAACTGGGTGGAAGTACAGTATTGGAGCTTCCACTTCACTCATAGGCAGGTGCGTACCCAAATTGATAAGACAACAGTGACTGCGGCCTGCCCGACACCCAAGACCAAAAAGGGAGTGAGGCAGTTCCTGGGGCTGGCTGGCTATTATCGAAGGTTTGTACCTAATTTTTCGGATGTTACCAGCCCACTGACTGACCTCACCAAAAAGGGGGCACCAGATCTGTTCCAGTGGACAGAGCCGTGTGAGTGGGCTTTCTGCCAGGTAAAAGTGGTATTGTGTGGGTGCCGCTGTTGCATTCACCTGACTTTTCTTTCCCTTTTGTTTTACAGACAGACACATCAGATAGAGGGCTGGGGGCTGTTTTGTCCCAGGTGGTGGAGGGAGAGGAGCACCCCATGCTGTACATCAGCCCCAGTGAGGGAGTCCAGGTACCGCACGATTGAGTGTCTGGCCATCAAGTGGGATCAAGTGGATCACGCCCCACTCCAGGAGCTCCACTACATGAAGGATGCCAATGTGTGGATCACTCGTTGGTATCTGGCACTTCAGCCATTCGAGTTCGAGATGATCCACAAGCCGGGGGCATAATGATTCTCACCTGTGTGTTATTAGCCTGAGTTTACTAATGTGTGTCTTTTTTGTGCCTTCAGGGTCTCCCGTCACAAGCCAGAAAGAGAGAAAAAGAGACAACCAGCCCAGAGCCGTGTATGTGTGTGCTTAGAAAATAAAACCACTCAAAAGCGAAAGTCAAAGAAAAGAATAAAGCTCCTTTTGAGTTTTTCCAAACTTGCCTCCAGCTTCCTCATTCCCTACTCAAACCAGGGCAGTGTTCAATGACAAGCTGCTTTTTATTTTGAGAGAGAGAAAAAAGAGAGGCTGGTGAGGGAACAACTGTTTATAGCTGCTATAATGTGACAACAGGAACTAACTTGACATACGTTCTTTTATAAATAAGACATTGTAATTGTTGATAAGTTGCTGTGGTATAAGAGGAATAAAACATTTGCAGACATGCTGTTATAGGAAAATAATCAACATTGGGGTGGTAACAGTAACTCCACCCCGTCACTCATTTCCCCATAGCACCAGTCCTCTACAGTGTGTGTATTGACTTCCTCTCAGCCTGTACTACACAGAGCTGTTTCTGTGTGTGCGTCTATGTGTCCATGGGGGATTACGCTCTAATGAGAATTAACTACTCTAATGACACTTAATTAAAATCCAGTTTGAATCCTCAGTAGACACACACGCACACACATGCACATACACACACATGCAGAAGATATCATATTTAAAGGGTTCCTGTTTATATTTGCTGTGTGCACCAGTACTCACACAAACAATAATATAAGTGCAGTGAATGCATGCACACACAGACACACACATGCACACATACACACACATGCTGCAATAGCTGACCCACAATGTCTACCAAGATTTGTGTTTGTTTATGTGTACCCTATGTAGATGAATATATTATATATTTTTGTGTACACACTTCACATCTCCATATTGTGTGTGGTCTTTTCTCCTGCCTCAGCTCCTCTGTGTTGTCTGGAGCTGGAGGAGTGAGAGTGAGACAACTTCCTGTCTTTCTCACGCTTCACGGATGAGTGCAGACAAGCGGAGGCATGGAAACTGAATTCTAACCACACACACACACATACACACACACACACTCTGCAATAGCTGACCCACAATGTCTAAGATTTGTGTGTGTTTATGTGTACCCTTTGTGGATGAATATATATACTTTTGTGTGCACACTTCACATATCCATATTTTGTGTGTGTGTGTGTGTGTGTGGTCTTTGAAGCTGAATCCTAACCATACACACACACACACACACACACAAAACGTCACGGCGAGGGCGTCATGCTGTTCAGTGTGTAGTTGTGGAAATATGGACCCTAAAGATAACTCAAGGCCAAATGTGTGACCAAAACACACACACACACACACACGCTTTTGGTCTAAAATATGGATTTGTGCAGTGTGTAAAGAGACTGCTCACTGCGTGTGTGTTTGTGTGTTGTGCCTCAATAAACATTTTAAAGTTCTGTGATTGTGGACTATGGTGTAGTAGCCCCATGGTGCTGGTTCTCCAGGTTGGTTCTCCAGGTTGGTTCTCCTTGTTGGTTCTCCAGGTTTGTTCTCCTTGTTGGTTCTCCATACACTGAGGCAGAAAATCTCATCATGCCTCTGAGATTACTGAATAAAAAAAAAAAATATTTAATTCTAGTCTGAATATCAGACACATGGAGAGACTGAGAGACGGAGACATGGAGAGAGACAGACAAAGAGACAGACAGGGAGGTGGAGGCACAGAAAGAGACAGACACCTGGAGAGACTGAGAGACGGAGACATGGAGAGAGACAGACAAAGAGACAGACAGGGAAATGGAGACTCAGAGAGAGACAGAATGAAAGAGACAGACAGGTCATTGCAGTGAACAGAAGATGCTCTCAGCAGGACGTGTGTTAAACAGCAAGAATGAAAAAATCTCCCTAAAGAGCAGTTCTGAAAAACAACAAAGTGTATAATAGGTGTGTGTAATTATAGAGCAGATACTGAGAGGTAGTGTGGGTTTGCATGTGTGTATGTGTGTGTATGTGTGTGTGTGAATGAAACAGAAGGTCGTTTCATAAGAGTTGGGCAGAATTCACAGAACTTCCTTCATGCTGCAAGGGGAGGAGTTAAAATGCGAACACACTTGCCCTTTTTATTCAGAACAAATTATTTTGTTGATGAAAATGAAACGTTTATGAAATAAAAAATACACAAAAAGATGTGTTTCTGGTGCACTTTATGGTTACAGATGGCTGATCGTACTGATCTACACATATAAAGAAGGTCCTACTGGGTTCTAGTGGTATTTAACAGTAATCAGAACATCCCTAGTGGAAATCTACAGAAATCTGATGGAAACCGTTAGGGATTTTCTTAATGGAGTGTAATGTTTTTTCAGTGAGGTTTTGTATAAAATCTGTCAGAATCAGTCCCTCTCTCTGTCTCGTCTCTGGTGGGTATTTATATGAGTATATATTTAATAGATTTGAGTTATGGTGAAATCAAAACTCACCACTTTGTGAAGCCCTTGTGTGATTGGCTGATTGCAGTGAACTAATTTGCATAAAGATGAGTGTTGTTAGAACTGATGTGCTCTTATTATGAGACGAGTCGGGAGTTTAAATCAGTGTGACGTCTGCATTTCTGTGTATTTTTTAGTGTCTGATGCTAAACCCCGTCCCTCAGTGTGCTAGTTCTTATTCATTTACATTCAAGAAACTCTCTCTCTCTCTCTCTGTCTGTGTGTGTGTCTGTGTGTGTGTGTGTGTTTAAAAGCATCATTAAGAGAATGGACAGTGTGATTTTTAATCGTGTTTTCAAATAACAGCGTCTAACTCCCACTTCTATTCCTCTCTCTCTCTCTCTTTCTCTCTCTCACTTGTTTTTCAATCTTATTCTTTCAATTTTTCATTCTTCCAGTCTCACTCTTTCACTTTTTTGAGTCTCACTCTTTCACTGTCATTCTCTTCCAGTCTCACTCTTTCAGTCTCATTCTTTCACTCTTTTCTCTCCCTTGTCGTCCTTTATTTCCTCCTCTTTTTATCCATCTATCTGATGGACAGCAGCAGCAGCAGTAATTATACCTGGCAGTCAGACAGAAAGCTAAAACACACACACACACACACACTACTATGCACATTTGTATTTTCATTAGAATGCACAGATCATAAACCGAATGAAAGGACGATAAATAATGTGAGGTTGAGAGCATGACTGCAGTAATAAAGTTAACACATTTTAAATAAGGGATAAAGATGATGGATAGAGGTTAACACCTATCGCAGTGGAGTTTTTCTGTGTGTGTGTGTGTGTAACAGCAAAATGGGACTAGAGTAGTCTAAAGTGTGATTGTAGAACCTGAGCTGAATTACTGAATTACATGAGTGTTAAAATGCTGTCGTGGAATCAACAAAATTCTGTTATTGTAACTCAAAGAAAGAAAGAAGAACGAAACGGAATTTAAACCCAGTACATAAATACGTTACACCCACTCGTCTATTATTTATTTGTGGATTTCTGAAATATTTCTCACGCTGACTCCTGTAAATCAATCCAAGAATGTGTGTTTACCCATCACTAATAAAATAAAATAAATTTTATTTTAAATTTTATTTTATTTTGAAATTTTGTCTGTTGCATTGTAGTAACAGTTCATCTGAAAATATCCACACTGGCACTTTACTCCATGTGTAGTCGATCTGTCAAGACATATTCTGTGTGCGAAGTCTGCTTCATTAATTTTTGATTAGCTGCAAGGCTAATGTTGCTAGCAAGTAATGGAAGCGTATAGCCACCATTTTAGCATGGTTTTGTGGGTTTGTTCAGGCTGAAATCTATTGACCTGTTTCAATCACGTGATCTTTTTCTCAGCATATTTATGACTGCAATTTATGACCGTCAGTGGGAAAGCAATGCTAGGAATTCAAAAACATCCAAAAAAGTGATGCCTAGAAAAAAATTTTGATCATCTGACCAAGTGCCAGAATAAAATACACACAGATCTGAAGTCAGCACAGATATTGTCAAACCTAACAATTACGGACATTTACAGGTATTTAATCCACAATCTGTCTCCTCACAACGGCGAGAGTCTGAAGGCTATAAAGACTACAGAAGCGTAGCAGAACTTCATCTCTGGATGTGTTGGTGAAACAAAGCTTTACCACTTGAAAGATAAAAAAAACCTCATGTTGTCTCTAGTCAGATAAGTAAACAGCAGTATCACTTTATCAAGCTTTATAAGTAGAAACAATAGTTTGTGGTGAGTTTACCTGTGAGCTACGTAAAACTAGGCAGTGAACTGTGTAGCTGAGGTAGCTACCTAGATGCTGGCATAATTTATCATTTATTTATCTTAGAGGATGTAGCAATAGCCACCTAGCTGAAATCAGTATTTCTCACTGGATTTCACTTTTATCACTATTTCACTGTATTGTAATGTATATGTGGCTTATTTTTTCTTAGCCAATGTGACTAGCCAGCCAACTTACCGATATAAAGTGCTTATTACAGAGAAGAGTGTTGTCTTAGGATCCAGTTTTCTCCCTTGTCTGCTGCTAACCATCTGCTTCAGCGATCAGCATCTTTTGGAAAGGAGTAGAATTGAATACCTTTATTTTTTGACAGCTATTGTTGCACCCCAAGACATATTATTTATGAATTTTTCGGTCAGTAAAATGGCAGAGCAGTCACACAGTGACGTCACATGAAACAGATGAATAAACAAGGACAAAATGACTTCAGAGATTAAAAAAAAACAGTTACAGCAAAAATCACTTTCTTCCTCAGTATCAGACTCAGGTAGGGGGCGTGGCCTGAAGTCTAACGGCAGGGCTTGTGCAGTAAAAGTGATAGAGATCATTTTTAATACAGATTTATTCTGTTATTTTATGAAGAAATTGTATATTAGTAGACGCCATCTCCAGGGAGGGCAGTAATCATAGAGACTTAATAGAGTTAATAATAAAGTCCCCTAAATGTCGCACTCGGGCTGATCTGCAACCCTGCTACTGATTATATCCCCACTGTTCATCTGTGTGTGTGTGAGAGAGAGATATGAATATTATAATAATAATTTAAACTTTGAGCAGTGTGTAAATATCATTTATCTCTATTTGAAGTCTGATTTCTTCAAAAGTGGTTTCTGGCACTAACCGAGTACGATTTGTGAAGCATAATTATTATTCTATAAAAGATTTGTGTGTGTGTGTGTGTGTGTGTGTGCATGTGTGCGCACACACACACACACACACACAAACACACCCCACAGGCGAGCCCATTTCATTCCCATTAACCACTGAGACAGAGATGGACAGAGCGAGAACAGAGGACAGCTGGAGACAGAAAGATTTAGAGCAATGAAGAAATTCTCTCTCTCTCTCTCTCTCTCTCTCTCTGTCTCTCTCTCTCTCTCTGTCTTTCTGTCTCTCGGTCTGTCTCTCCATCTCTCTCTCACTCTAAGGGAAAATGGTTTATATCATGCCGTCCACTTGCTGCCTTTCTAGGGCAACTTCAACTTTTCTAGCTGGCATCAAATCCCATTTGATACTTAAAACTGTGGAAGAGCAGAGAGAGAGAGAGACAGACAGAGAGAGACAGACAGAGAGAGACAAAGGCAAAGAAACAGACAGAGACCGACAGACAGAGACAGAAAGGAAGAAGAGAGAACCAACAAACAAATAAAAAACAAAAGCACTAAATGACAAACAGGCATGATACAAGATGTGAGGATCCACAGAGGAGCCAGTGAGTGTGTGTGTGTGTGTGTGTGTGTGTGCAGACTCACTTGTCTTTTGGCTGCTGGCTTGATGCCCAGATGTCAACTCTCTCTGCTTCAGGGACAAACTGCATCTGGCTAAACCCTCACCGGTCTGAGCCCAGTGTGTGTCTGTGCGTGTGTGTGTGTGTGTGTGTGTTCAGCAGCGATTTGCAATTCCAATGATCCTCTTCCAGTGAATTACATGAAGCCCAGGCTCTCAAGCTTAAGTGCACATAAATAATCACCCCCCTGAGCTACCATTACAACAGTATGGCCAAACACACACACACACACACAGTATGTAGTGCTGTTTCTGTGCATGTATTGTTGATATTATTATTATCCCTGCCATTAATGCCTTTTCAGCAATAATCAATTATAATGTTGTTGTTGTTCCTATTCTTTTGTCTGTTCCCATTCGGGGTCGCCACAGCAGATCGTTGGTCTGCATATTTGATTTGGCACAGTTTTTACGCCATTCCTGATGCAACCCTCCCCAGTTTCACCCAGGCTTGAGACTGCTCTGCTGCATGCAACCCCAGCGGCTGGGGTCACCAGGAATCGAACCCAGCGCTCAGTGGTGAGAGCGCTGTGGCCTAAACACAAGTCCACCAGGGACCCCAATAATCGATTACAATAACATGTTTTATTTATAGATTGACTTTAAAAGAAAATCACAAAACCAACACAAATGTAAAAGCAAATGATTTTGTACACCTCCCTACACTATGCTTCATAGCTTTACTATAAGATACGGAAAGAAAAAGAGAGAAATAAGAAGGAAATGAGACACCCCACACTACACAACACTACACTAAACCTTAGGTGCATTCTCTGCAGCTGTGCAGTATAAAATACAAGTATACAGACCACAACATACACAAAAAAACACCTGTACAAAATGTACAGTATTCACATAATACAGTATACACAGTATACACGTAGGACTTAATGCACAGTACACATACACAGTATTGGTATACAGTGTGCAGGTGAGCAGCGCAGTATGCAGTAGTGCAAATGGAATGTCGAGGAGTACAGAATAATGATGATAGTGAAATTAACATTGCAGGAATGTATGCTCTGCTGAGCAGCACAAGAGACACACTGCAGCACTATCAGTTAGGGTCTGATATCAGTCTATATATCAGTCAGAGTCCAGTGTAAATGTAAGCGATAAAGTGCAGTGCATGGAAGGTAGATTGGGTTGTGCTTGTGGTGGTGTTATTAGTTAGAGTTGAACAGTCTGATGGCCTGCAAGAAGAAGCTGTCCTGCAGCATGCCTGTGCAGGATCTGCGATACCGTCTGCCTGATGGTAGAAGAGAGAGCCATCCATGGCTCAGGTGTCTGGAGTCTCTGATTATCCTCCGTGCTGTTCTCTCATACCGCCTGCTGTAGATGTCTTGGGGGGAAGGAAGCTCTCCTCAGACAATGTGCTGGGCTGTCTGCACCACTCTCTGTAGAGCTTTGCCGTTGAGGACGGTGCTGTTCCCCTACCAGGCGGTTATACAGCCAGTCGGGATGTTGTCCACAGTGCAGGCGTAGAATGATTTGAGGATGCTGGGGCTCATACCAAACTTCCTCAGCTGTCTGAGGAAGAAGAGGCACTGGTGGGCTTTCTTCACCACAAGCCTCAGTCTTTTCTCTTTCAGTCTTTTTGCTAATTTTCTCAGCAATGGTTTGTTGTTAAGACCATTAAAAACCTAATATTTGCCATTTGGGGCTTGGCCCTTTTTTTTTTGCCCGGAAGTGTTTAATGTCAATAAAGAAAAGTACAAATAAACTATTGCACAATGAAGAGATAACAGAAGAGGTTGGAGCAGAGAACAAAACATGTATGTGTGTGTGTGTGTGTGTACAAGTTTTTTTGAGAGAGAGTTAGATTTGTGAGTATAATTGTTTCCCTCCTGTAGAGTGACCAGCAGGCCCAGTGGAGAACAGAGATTATAGCCCAAAGCATGCAGAGTGGCTTCATCCATCTGAAATATATCCTGGGAAGATAAACGAGCACGAGAGTGGAGAGAAATAGATGTAGAGAGAAAGAGAGATAGAACGTGAGATGGAGGGAGGGGTGATAGAGAGGGACAGCACCCAATTTTGCCTTGTTGTGTGTAATTACTTTGGCCTACACAATCATGTCTGGATGCTAAACCTCCTGAGAAAGCAGCATGTTGAGCTGAGTAATGACCCAAAGAGAACGGCAAGGAAAGAATGGAGTGACCAGGACTGAGGACCAAGGAGGAGTGGAGAGATGGAGGAATAGACTAATGACACGGCTAATGTCATTACTCTTCAAAAACAAGCACGGGAGGACACGGCTGGATTCTCTGGTAAAAAAGGAGTGTTTGAACTCTCTCTGTGTGTGTGTGTGTGTGTGTGTGCGGACATCATTAGACAAACAAAGAGAGCGAATAATAAATAAAACATCACACTAATCACCAAACAGCACTTAATTAGATAAATAGCCAACTAGCTAGCCTGGATAGATAGAGAGCACTTTTTCTACTGTCTATCAATCTCATTTCATGTATCAGTATTTTTTTGTATCCAGTTGTTGCATCCAAACAGACTTTAAGCTCATTACATTAATCTATAATTTCGACCATTTCTGTCTCTCAGAGCAAATAAAGTCCTTGGAGAAACCGTCCAAAACTCCCCAAATGTAAAGCCTCCATCTTTTAGCTTGAATTTTTTATCACTCTGCTGTAAATTATTCTCACTGCTGTAATTAGTATATACTGAAGGCCATGTAAAAACACTGGTTGGCATTAATACTGCAGTTTGTAGTCCTTGCAAATTTGCACAAACGTCTTACAAATGAAGATTGGAAGATCAGGTTTGAGTCATGTGAGATCAATTACAATCTCATTTCCAGAAAAAAAAAATTGAATGTTTTTTCTATTTCTTTTAATTTTACCCCATGTTTACATAAGGATTCTATGTAGAAGATAGGAAACCATTTTGTTGTAGGGTGCTACATAGAAACTTTAAGGGTTCTTCCACAGGGAACTTCTGATGTTGTTTGTACACTTTTTTCTGGACACGAGCTATAGATTGTTAAAGGTGGTAATCTGATTGGCTCTCCACATGTCAATGTGTTTGAATGTCCATGTTTCAGTTTCCAGTAGGAAAGCAAACTTTTGAACTTTTCCTGAATCTCGATTTAATTTTTGAGCACCGAGTGACAGAACTTGGAGACATGATTGCAAAGTATGGCAACCAATGAAAATAAAAAGGGACGGAGCTAGTGTAGTTGGTTAAATGTATTTCTTACTGACATATCTTTACTACACGCTTGTTGTTCACACACTGCTTACACACTTCCTTACTTACACACTAGCTCACTTATTCACACACTAGCTCACTTACTCACACACCACCTCGCTTACCCACACATTCACCTCGCTTACCCACACACCATCTCGCTTACCCACACACCATCTCGCTTACCCACACACCTTCTTGCTTACCCACACACTACCTCGCTTACCCACACACCAGCTCACTTACCCACACACTTCCTTACTTACACACTAGCTTACTTATTCACACACTAGCTCAGTTACTCACACACCACCTCGCTTACCCACACATTCACCTCGCTTACCCACACACCATCTCGCTTACCCACGCACCATCTCGCTTACCCACACACCATCTTGCTTACCCACACACCTTCTTGCTTACCCACACACTACCTCGCTTACCCACACACCAGCTCACTTACCCACACACTTCCTTACTTACACAGTACCTCACTTATTTACACACTACCTCACTTACCCATACACCACTTCACTTGTTTACACACTTCCTTACTTACAACCTACCTCACTTACTCACACACCACCTCGCTTACCCTCACACCACCTCACTTACCCACATACCACCTCACTTACATACACACCTCGCTTACCCACACACCATCTCGCTTACTCACACACCACCTCGCTTACCCACACACCATCTCGCTTACTCACACACCACCTCGCTTACCCACACACCACCTTGCTTACCCACACCGCCTCGCTTACCCACATACCACCTCCCTTACACACACCTCGCTTACCCTCACACCACCTCACTTACCCACATACCACCTCCCTTACACACACACCTCGCTTACCCTCACACCACCTCACTTACCCACATACCACCTCACTTACACACACACCTCGCTTACCCGCACACCACCTCACTTACCCACATACCACATCATTTACTTACACACTACTTTGCTTGCATAGACACTACCTCATTTATTTGCACACTACATTTTTATTTACACTTGACCTCGCTTACTTACACACTACCTCTTTTCCTTACACACTACTTTGCCTGCTTAGACACTACCTCACTTACTTATACATTATCTTACTTACACACTACCTTGCTCACACACTACCTTGCTTGCTCTTAAACATACACACATGGCCTAGCATGCTGTTATCTCTCTGTGAAAGAAGGGTCAACCATTCATCCTGTCCCATTATAGCAGACACTGCAGCGAAATAGTCCAATAAATCAGTGTCAACTCACACACACATAGATACACATAGACACACAACTTTAAGTCGGGGCTAAATAGAGGGTTTGCTCAGACACACACACCAGAACAGAAACAGTATATTTTATCCATGTGTTATTAATGTTGTGTCTTTATGGCTATTTCAATGGAAAATAATCATAACCATCTCTAATCATGGTTTAGTGGCACATGTGATATATTTGTGGACATGAAATTGCTTAAACTGCAAACACTGAGTTCTGCAAGAGAGAGAAGCAAATGATGATTGGAGGATGTGGAAACTTAATGCTGTAGACCCTGGAGAATGGAAAAGAAGAAAAGATGTTTAACATGGTTTATCTCTACAACGGTGTTTCCATCACTGTACATTGCACACGAAGCTCATTTTCAGGCCTTTGGAATTGTATGTGTATGCAACACAACAATCGGAATGAATCTGTAATTGCTTGTTTATGGAATCATTTTACATGACAGATTGTGACCTCACTTCATCTAGCATTTTGGTTAAGCCCCACCCTTTATCTCTCTGCAACTTTACCCTTGGCATGCCCCTTCAGGTTGTAACAAAAATTTTGCGCGATGTTGGCGCTCCTGCGTAATGAAAATTTGCTTGACGTCGGTACATCGGTGTAATGTTTTCTTTCTGAACCAAAAAAAATCTTCCCTCTAGCACACCACCTCGCCCCCCCCCCCACCACCCCCCTTAATATTCCTCCTCTGAGGCATTCACTTGGAACGTTCCGGAGATGGAGCGATAAACAACAGAACAAAGGGTCAGGGAGAGAAAGTGAGAGAGAGACACCCGATAGAAGAGAGAAAGGTTTTTTTTTTTGCCGAAGGCTCTCTTTACAGTTCTTGTGTTTCTTTTTCGCTTTGCTGAGCATCTCGGTGGGAGCAAAGCATCCCAGACAGGGGAAGAAAATCACAAGTCGATGATTTTTCCTCTCGTTTCATTTTTCATTTTTCATTTCCCTCTTTTCAATTATCTCCTCAACAGCTCTGCTGGAGAAGCTCCACTTTCTGATTTTCAGCTCACTGACTCCTCCTTAAACATCAGCAGCCTAAAAATTCGACAATACTTATCCCTGTGGAGGTTTCATTTCAGCTCCATAGTTATGATTAAACAACTATTACACAGACACACAAACTCAGGAATCAGATAATCAGCCTGATCTCACGCAAACATCAGTTGGATTTTGTAAGAATGTTCTAAGACAAGCTACGACCACAAGCCCCACCCACATCCTACCTTTGTAGGTTGAACCTGAACTTTGTGACAGACTTTGTGACAGATCCCAGATATAATATGAAGAGATTTTTTTTTTTTTTTTTTTTACAGATTCTTTGTTCTTCAGTCACCAAACTCATAGTATATTAAAAGACTTGCCCAGAATTAATCACCACACACTTTCAGATTGTGGTCACATCTCTCAGGAACATGGAATCTCACAAAAGCTCTTCTGAACAAACAGGACTTCAGATCAAAACAAACATGGTAGACAGCTGATACATGATATTGGTATAATGAGAATTTTGCATGAAATTGCTACATTGGCGTAACAGGAATTTTGCATGACTGTCCAGCTTGGCTCTTGTTGGTTATCAGGTTTTCACACATGACGTCAAGACTGCGTTTTCACTCTAAATGTTTTTCAGTCCAATGATTATCTTGTTTAGCAAAGTTCACTGTGTCACCGTGTTTTTTTCCTGAGACTGAACTAACCTGGTCCTTACTACTAATTACTAATATATTTTATTCCCATTACTCACCCACCTGATGTACTGATGTAAACACACACATTAGCACAATGAGATTTCTGTGACGAGTAAGGTGTATATATAAACGAAATAGTCCCAGTCACACACTTTTAAGGACTAATACATTTCCTTTCCTTCGTCTCTCTCTCTCTCTGTGCTTAATGGGAATGAAATGGCCTCGCCTGTGGGTGGACAGGGAGTGAGCGAAATGTGTGTGTGTTTGTGAAACACACACACTCAGACGCTAGCCTGCTTTTCCCCTGTGGGTGTTTTTCATGTGTTTTTTTTTTTTTCATGTTTGACGACCGCAGCTCTTCCAAGAGTAGCAGGCCAGAGTGGAGTGTGAACAGTGCATTAAGACTGACCTCGGATCAATCGGACTCCATCAAACGCCATTAGGAGGGGTTTCGCTTCACCCTATAACACACAGGGCAAACATGGATATTTCTGTCCTACACAAACACCGAGTTCACTAATGACATCACACTCCATTTCAATACATCATCACACATCATCTTTAACAAACAGAGTTACAGAAACTTGTGTTCTTATTGAGATTGAGAAAAACTTTGTGGATGAGGATGGGGTGGGAAAAAAAATTGATCACTAATAAATACTGTAGGTTCGTAATTACAATCATGCTGTAAATACACACTGTACATGGACTCCAGTCAATACAGTAGAGTACAAGTAGAGGATGGCTTAGTGCAGTACATATGGTAGACTACAATATGGCAGAATACAGTATGGCATGACAGAGAAGAGTATGGTATGGGAGAGGAGAGTATGGTACAGCAGAGTAGAGTACAGTATGGTACAGCAGAGTAGAGTACAGTATGGTACTGCAGAGTAGAGTACAGTATGGTACTGCAGAGTAGAGTACAATATGGCAGAGTACAGTATGGTTGAGTATGATATGACACAGTACAGTACGGCAGAACAGTTTACAGAATGGCATAGTACAGTACAGAGTATCAGTATCAGAGTACAGTACAGTACTGCAGTAGAGTGCAGCAGAGTAGAGTACAATAGAGTAAAGTACGGCAGAGTACAGTCAACTAGAGTACTACAGTCAACATGGCAGAGTAGATTTTGGTAGAGTATGATGTGAAAGAGCACAATATGACATGGCAGCAGAGAACATGGTATGGCGCAGTACTGTAGAGCATGGCACAAAAGAGTAGAGTATGGCATGGCAGAGTAGTGTATGGGATGACAGAGTATGGAACAGCAGAGCTCAGGACAGTACAGCAAAGTACAGTACGATATGGCAGAGAAGAGCATGGAATGGCAGAGTAGAGTAGAGTACAGTACACTTTCTACACATGGAGCTGTACTGAACTATGTCCATTAGACTCCACATTTAATTCAGTTCATAGTAATGCAGTTCGAGTTAATTCTTGATCACCGGATATTAAAAATCAGGATTAATACACGTTTATATATCTGGAGACTGGATGAAATTTTGAAAGTAACCCCAAAACCTCATCTTTAAGGTTTTTCTTTCAACCTGTTATTGCCTTTTCCCAAATCGGTGTGAAAACTCAGAACATGGTAACCCTGACCATCTGTCTCATCTATATCTCTGAGATACGCTTCCATTTCAAGCTACACAATCTTCCTAGCTTTCCAGGGCTTTACTTCCTGCAATCTGAGAATGATGGATGCTTTTGAAGAGCGTTTAAAGATAGAGTTACTGTTTTACTTCACCTGCATTCTGTCTTCACATGGAGGCCAAAAGAAGTTAAAAAAAAAAAAAAAAAAAGTAAACCACAAAAAAGTAATCCCAAAGTCTGACTGACTGACACTGCAGGCACATATGGAATAATATCGTCATTCACACAAACACTTGAGTGTGAAACGATTTTTATTTCACTCGGAGAAAAACTAACATTGACTCAATAGGACTTGAATAGTGGCATGATGAGAACATGTGCCTGGAGTATAGTGTGGGGATTATAGTACTCACAGCAAGTTATCAAGCCCTCAAAATCGAAAAGTGTGTTTAATAAGTCCTGTCTCACAGATGAAGAAACACCTGATAACATACACACACACACCCCAAACGCTGATTTCATCCCGAAGATAACGTTTCTGTAAAAACACTAAAAAACATTAACTTTAGACACAAAACACACAGGAGAAACAAGGACACAGTCTAATGCACTAAAATTCAGCAATCAACCTCACAGCCCTGTATTAGATTATTACTCACTGAAGAAATGTGAGACAAAGCCTACACACATGTGCCCACACACACACACACACACACACACACACACACACACACACAACAAATGTTTTTCCAGACTCTGTTTTGCTTTGCTCATATTTCCCATTTAATAATAGGCAGGAAGGCGTGCAGGTTAACCACATTCCCAATCATATATGATTTCTCTCTCCTCGCTCTCTCTCTCTCTCTCTCTCTCTCTCTCTCTTTCTCTCTTTCACACACACACACACACACACACTTTTTTTTTTTAGACATTTTCCACAAGGTCCGCACTGTCTCGTATTCCTTGCATTTGGTCCCCATCCCCATTAAGCAGTGATAACCGGATCACACTGTTTTTTAATCATGTTATTAAAGGGACACTGGAAAAAAAAAAACATATCTGTTGAAGTGTGTGTTCCAAACTTGGATTCTGCTGCTTTGTACAGTATGAGATTTGAAGGTTTGATCACGTGTCTAGGTTTAAAACGTCTCCTGAGGATGTGCTCATAACACACACTGAGACTATACAATACTACACAATACTATACAATAATACATACCACATCACACACTACACACTGATGTGCTTTAATAACTGACTTCCCCACCATGCGGTAGAGCTGACTTTGACAGTGAAAAAAAAAACCTATGAGAAGAAAAAAAATCTGCCCAGCATCCTGATTGGTGTGGGACTCCAACCCTCCTTAATCAATGTGCATAAAGAGTATCTTATTTCAACACAACTGTGTAGAACAGCAGTTCACACACTTTCCCCATTCTGACGACAGGGGCAGCACCACAAATCACTCCCCAAAGATTAGGGCATAAAGCAGGAATTTGGGAGGTAAGGGATAAACCATGATGTTTTTCAGATAGAAGAGACTTTAAAGAATAGGAATATGAAATTAAATTTTATTTTACAAAAACATGCTCAGCCGTGCGGTTGATATGTCGGTAAAAGGTAGAAATGACCATGAGGCAGGGCAGATGTTAGCATAGTAGTTAGTATGGTAGGAAGATGTTTGAGTGGAAAAAGCAAACGAATACAATGAAATTAGATTATATTACTGAAACACAATATTATCCTATTACATTATATGTCAGCATATGCCTTATTATGCACATACTGTATATGTTATGTAACATAGATATGTTAGTAAACACAGATGTTTGTTCCAAATTGCAGTTATTGATGTGTTCGATATGAAATATGTAATCAAAATGAGCTCAGTGATACCTGGAATTAATGTTTTTTTTTGTTTTGTTTTTTTACAGTTTTATTCACAGAATCAAAATAGTTTAAACGTATAAAATGACAAACGATGCCTGATTTTAAAGCAGAAATGCAATATGATGAAGTATATGTCAATATATACAGATTTGTATACCTAACCATTGTAACTGATGGGACATTTACAGGCCAAAAACATGTTTATGGAGTGTAAAAAAAAGCAATAAACTGTTTTAAGGTTTTAAAGAGAGATTAAAATGATTGTGTTTCATGAAAAATGTTAAGAAATATAGCAATTTGTGAATAGCATCTTTTACCATAAACTGACATCTCAACCGTACGGTAGAGGTCTATAATTTAAAAAAAAAAAAAAGTTAGACATTGTTATTTGGTGCTCTAGTAATAGGTATTTATGGTTAAATATTTTTTTCATCACCTATTTTAATGAGT
>CM075016.1:4448342-4460896 GCA_037576675.1 Pangasius sanitwongsei | reverse complement strand
ATATATATATATATACATATATATATATATATATATATATATATATATATATATATATATATATATATATATATATACACAGTATCTGTCTATCTCACAAATGATCATTATTGGCATGACAAGGAAGCCTATGTTGTCAAAACTGTACAGTTCTCTCTCTCTCTGTCTCTTTCTCTCTCTCTGTATCAATCTGTCTGTCAGTGACTTTGTCTGTCAATATGCCTTTGTCTTTCTCTGTCTCTTTTTCTATCTCCTAGTTTCTCTCTCTCTCTGTTTCTGTCTGTTGCTCTCTTACTACCTCTGTTCAACATGTCTCTCTGTCTCTATTTCTATCTATCCCTCTTCCTCTCCCTATCTGTCTCTTTCTCTCTGTTCATGTCCCTTTGTCTCTCTGTCTCTTTCGCTTTGTCGCTCTTTTAAAAGACACACAAAGTCTTCCAAACATGAAGACCTGCCATGCTGATACATCAACTTTGTCAAGCCACATACACACACACACACACACACACACAGTGCCCTAGCATCACACAGGAGTCAATCAGCAGTGTGTGATTTGTCATTCGAAATGACACGTAATAATTGTGCGCAGTGGCTGGCCACGTTCCAGCCAATAGTGGAAAGGATGAAGTGTGTGTATTATGTGTGTATGTGTATGTGTATGTGTGTGTGTGTGAGAGAGAGAGAGATTTGGGGTTAAAAGGCAATCCAGGGAGAGAACAGCAGGACACCAGCTGCAGTGAATCATTTGTGAAGGAGTTGATTCATTTAGGTGAAGCTGATTTGCGTTGTAAAAGCTGAGTTTAAAGATGTTTTGATTCAGTCTGTGAGAATGAATCAGTATTGTGTAAAAACCTAATGCTATGAAATCACACGCAGTGCAGCTATAATCAAAACGCATCGCAGAAAACCTGAGCTCAGATATAATGATATGCAAAAATCTTTGCATCTTATCAAGTGAAAATATCCTGAATATATATCTGAATATATATCTAGTATTATAATTATAAAAATATAATAAACCAAATATACAGTACAATTATTATACCTATTTCTGGATTCTTTTTTTTTTTCGTTTTTTTTTTTTTACTAATTTCAAGCTTGAAATATTTTTATTCTATCATTTTTCTAATTTTAACCACTTATTTGTAGAAATTTGCCAGTAGAATAAGAACATTTAAAAGCATCTAAAAACAGGCTGAAAAATGTTATATTTGATTTATAATAATCTCATAATTAGAAAGATAATATTGCCCATATTCAAGATATTTTCACACGCTAAGAAATCATTTTTTGCAGTGCAAAATCAAGATCATTACAAATTGTCAAATTGGGTATTGTGGAAGATTTCTTTTTATATGTTTCAAAAAGGTTCATAACAATTACAATTTTTATTTTTTAAATGTTGCTGTTTTGTTGGTAGTTCGTTACCAAACCTGTGTATCATGCTACGTAACCTATCATGTATCGTTCAAATGTCTTCAAATATCCTGATATGACATTTTTGTCATAACACCAAAGGATCATCTGATGTGTACTGTACACTTAACTATCAGGACATTTCCAGTTACAGGTTTGTTAGTTTCCAAAATTTCCAAAGTTTTGTTAGTTAAATGACCTCCTCTCTGAACAAGGTGACGTTTCTTGTGATAACCAAAAAAGTACCAGACTTTCTATTGACACCTAGAAGCTAGGCACAAAGAACTAATGAGAACCGTCTGAGTGCGAGGGAGAAAGTACAAATGCACGTCTGATGATAATGATGATGATTGCTGATTTTATTGCTTTAAATATAGAGTGAAAAAAACAGCAATGCTACTGAAGAAAGGGAGTAGAGAGATCAAAGAGCTGATCCGATTGGTGACTGAGTCACTGAAATGAGCCGGAAGTCACATCGCTAATTATCAGGACTAAGAGAAACACTTCAGAATCCAAACATCGAGCAGGAAGGCTAATAATCGACCTCATGAGAGATTGAGGGACAGAGAGAGAGAGAGAGAGAGAGAGAGAGAGCAGGAGCGGGGCAGTCAGGGTCGAGTGTGTGAGTTGAGAAAGAAAGCAGAAAAGAAAAGAAGAATAAACAGAACACATGGAGGAGGAAAAAGAAGAGCAAGACGTTAATCATCACCCTGTGACTCTCCCCCTGTGTGTGTAAACATATCCATATGTGCCAATCAGCACAACATGCAATCACAACACGGAGTATATGCAAAAGACTGTCTGTGGAGTCTTGCTCAAAAATACACACACACGCACACACGCACACACACGTGGGGAAAATCCAATTTCAGAAATTTACACCTGTGCATGGCAAACGGGAGGGCAGGTAGTCACCGTTACCTAGCAACCAGCGGAGGAGCGTACAAGTTTCATAAATTAAATGATGCAAAACTGTGTGTGTGTGTGTGTGTGTGTGTGGTAGGAATGTTCTCCACCGCCAGGCTGAAGTCTTTCTAATCCCTGTGTGTGTTATGTTTTTTGGATGAATGTTAGCTCTGTGTTAATTATGTTATTACACATTGAGGTGATGTAGAGGAGAAATGAAACACACACGCACACACACACACACACACACACACACATAAGCTAAATAATCCTACATCTCGTCCTTGCCACATGTTTTCAAACACAAAACTGCAGTCTTAGTATAAAAATGCACTTTTTTGTATAAGAATGTCTACACAGGGTTCAAACTATTATGTATCTGTAAATATTTTGGGTTTTTTTGGCTCCTAAAATGATTTAAAAACCCCAAAATTGTGCCAAACATGCAGGTTCATGAACCAGTGTAATTTACTGTTTGCTGTCTGGCATTTTTCCCCCTGTTTGAGCTCAGCTGCTATTCTCCTGCTCATAAATGAAGGCATTAAATCTCCACTTTGATCCAAAACAGTGTTTTCCTAACTTCATGAGAAGTCCTGCATCATCCCATGTTGACAACTAAACACATGTATAAAACGATCGTATTATTTTATCCGTAAAAATAAGAACACGAAATGAGAATCAGGGAGGTAACACGTCATCACACACTCAACATCACACAATTATGAGAATCTGTAACAAAATGACTGACAAAACGAATTAAACACCAGCCTCGCCAACTTTACTGCCAGAGGAGGAATTAGCCAATAAAAAGCATGAACGCCCACAAAGGAGCACAAAGCTACTAAACTATACTGAAATACTAACGAACACTCTCCTTTTTTTTTTTTTTTTTAATTACATTGCATTACAATTAACATATAAAAACAGAGCTCTATAATTTATTACACATTTACTCCACACTGCTGTTGAATTCTGGATTGTGATTGGTCAGAAGGTGTTGATTCATTTTCTAGAACAGCAGCTCTGACAGTAGTGCAGCTGCAAATCACAGGTTTATATCAATGCACTCGTTCTAATACATTATCGTTTCTATAGTAACAGCTTATTCAGAGCGACTTCTACAGCACTCATAATAAATGGATTAAAAATGTGTATAATCATTGATATGGTGAAGTTTTCTGTAGGGAGATGTTTAACATTTATGGAAGGAGTCTCCAGTGTCAGGGCTTAGAGGTAAAGCTGTAACTTTTAAGTTTTCAGACATCTTCAGGACAGAGGGGTTTACACTTTGCGGTTTCTCAGTCTGCAACTTAACTTCAAGAGAGAGAAAAAAGAGAGACTGGTGAGAGAACAACTGTTTATCGCTGCTATAACGTACGTGAGAACAGGAACTAACTTGCACAGAGTTACATGTAACTTCAGTAGGACCCTCGTATCCGTGGGGGACACGTTCCAAACCCCCCAGTGGATGCCAGAAACTGTGGATAGTAGCGAACACTATATACTGATCAGCCATAACATTAAGACCACTGACAGGCGAACATTGGTTATCTTGTTACAGTGGCACCTGTCAAGCAGTGGGATATATTAGGCAGCAATGGCAATGACTTTGACAAAGGGCAAATTGTGATGCCTAGACGACAGGTCTTGTGGGGTGTTCCCGGTATACAGTGGTTAGCACCTACCAAAAGTGGTCCAAAGAAGGACAACCGGTGAACCAGCGACAGGGTCATGGACACCCAAAGCTCACTGATGTAAGTGCGGAGTGAAGGCTAGCCTATTTGGTCCATTCCAACCCCTTCATGGAAACGGTATTGCCTAATGGCAGCGGTGTCTTTCAGAGGGATAATGCGCCCTGCCACACTATAATAATTGTTCAGGAATGGTTTGAGGAACATGATAAAGAGTTCAAGGTGTTGACTTGGCCTCCAAATTCCCCAGATCTCAATCCGATCAAGCATTTGTGGGATGTGCTGGGCAAACAAGTCTGATCCATGAAGACCCCACCTCACAACTTACAGGACTTAAAGGATCTGCTGCTAACGTCTTGGTGCCAGATACCACAGCACACCTTGTGGAGTCCATGTCTCAACAGAGGTCAGAGCTGTTTTGGCAGCACAAGGGGGACCTACACAATACTAGGCAGTTGGATTTAATATTATAAAAAAAAATATATATATATATATATATATATTTATATATATATATATAAACTGCTGGGTTGCGTATACAGCGTATACGGGGTGATTACGAGATTTCATCACGTTACTCAGAATGGTGCACAATTTAAATTATGAATGTTTACTGTATTTCTGGAATTTTCTATTTCATTTTTTTCAGAATTAAAAAAAATAAAGTTAAGTGAAACCGGCGTAACTGAAACAGTGGTTACGGGGGTTTTACTGTATACACAGTAACAAAAAAAATTGTAATTGTTGGCAAACTGCTGTTGTATAAGAGGAATAAAACACTCCTGGAGATGATATATGCTGTTATAGGAAAATAATCAACTTCAGGGTGATAACAGTAACTCATCACTCAGTATTTTACTATACTATCACCACACACAAGTGTTTATTACTTATTTATTTAGGCCTCTCCTAGCACACCACTCCTTTTCCTGTTTTTATCTACCCTGAGGTTTTACCACTCTCTCCACCATGAATCATTTTCTCCTGTATTTTGCTCATTTTTGGCCTTTAATCTCCTTTCCTCTTTTCCTCAAGGCCCCTCACTCATTTGTTCTCTAAGTGTTTTCCTGTCCATCCTGTAATTGAGTTGAATGTTCACTCAATGATGTCTTTTTCCTTTCTCTTGCTCACTTTCCTTCTCTCCCTCTGTAATTACCACCCCTCTCTGATAGGATTGTTTTTCTCAGGTGAGTGGGCTCAGCTCCAATCGAGGTGGGAGCAGCCTGGCTCTAAATTATAACTCCTGCTCGACAGAGAGAACTGAGCGAGAAAAAAGTAGGAGAGAGAGAGAGAGAGGAAAAACAATGAACATCTTAATTGTTTGTGCTTGTTTGTTTGCTTGTCTGTTAGCGTTGTTGGTAATTGGCATGCTGGGTGAGAGGGAGCGTGAGTAAAGTACTGCGAGCTGTTCATGCAGAATGCGCAATAATTGAGCTTCACCCCTGCTGTTTCTACACACACACACACATACACACACATTAACATCAGCATTACACTGTACACCCTGCTCCTGACTGCTCACCTGAAAAAAAGAGACAATGAACTCACAAACACACTGCGGGTGTTAGGGCACCTGTGTCATAATTTTCTGTGTGTGTGTGTGTGTGTGTGTGTGATTCTCACATACTGGGCTGGAAATGAGTATATATGGGTTGAGTATTGATGGTAGGGTGGCGTATAGGTAGAGTGTAGATGAGAAAGCATATAAAGGGGTTGAGTATAGGTGGAAGGTGGATGAGAAACATACATGGGTTGAGTGGAGATTGGTAGTTTGGCGTGGAGATGGTTTGTTGGAGAACAGTTTGGTAGAGCACGGATGAAGTTGAGGTTGATGGTTGAGTCTAGTGGGGTATGTTGGAGTACAGATGAGTAGGGTATAGGTGGAGTGTGGATGAGAAAGAATATTGATGGGTAGAGTATAGGTGGAAGGTAGATGAGTAAGATACATGAGTTGAATCTGTAGTTTGGTGCATAGAGGGGTTCGTTAAGAGTACAGATGGGTGGAATAGAGACGAAGTGGAGATGGGAAAGAGTATAGATGATCTGTAGGATGAATAGGGATCTTGTACATATACTCTGAGAGAGAGTAAGTGAGACGAGTGAGTGGTGACACATTTATGACTCTGTGTTTGTTCTTCAGGCCAAGCAGAAAATGGTGCTGTCACATAAAACTCACCAGAGCGGGGAGGGAGAGAGAGAGAGAGAGAGAGAGAGAGGGAGGAAAGAGGGAGAGGGTATCAGTGAAACTGTAATATTAAGACTGATACTGTGTTTCAGTTTGTTCCGTGTGTAGTGGATAAGTAATGATTAGTAAGTAATGAACAGACTTCAGGGCACTCATTAGACCGTACTCAATCCTCTGCTTAATTACACTTTATGTGTGCTGGATTTTACACCTTTAAATTAACGAGGTATAAACCCTAACACCCAAATGCATCTGGACTACACTTCCTGACGGTCAGGTGTGTTTGCAAAGCACTCTGGGATACTGTGCAGTATTTAGGGTGTGTCTGTGTGTGTGTGTTGGAGCCCAGGCTGCTGATAGAATTGTTTTATTTTAAATTCTTATTACTATAATCAGTACTATCATTCCTGTTAGTATTAACATTTCAGCTCTTCAACACGGACATGAGAAAGAGAGAGAGTATAAAACAACAAGACTCTCTAGATTAAATCTGTTGAAGCGTAGCACTGAGAACACACACACCATAGCTCACTGTGTGTGCTTGTGTGTGGTGTTTGGGCAACTGCTGTGCCTGACTGCCAATGAAACTTGAGCACTGACACTGATGGCATGAGTGAGTGTGTGGTGAAACTGAGAGTTAAATAAACATGTACCTATGACCTCTCACATCTCTGTCTCTCCCTCCCTCTCTCTCTCACTGTCTCTTCTCTCTCTCTACATACCTCTAATAGAGAGAGAGAGAGAGAGAGAGAGAGAGAGCTGTCTGAGGTATGTACACATGCAAAATCCATTAAAATCCTACAAAGCCTCCTCTTTCTCCCCTCACCTTCTCTCTTTTCCTTTCTCCGTCCTCCTCTTCTCTCTCTCTCTCTCTCTCTCTCTCTCTCTCTCTCTCTCTCTGTATATTACAGATTTTGCTTTGTGGAACCTTGAGCATCTCACTTGAGAGGAACATCAAACACTTTGGTTATATTCCTATACCAGCACGTCCCTGAGTGTTTTATTCTTCTTATACCACAACAATCTACAGATGATTACATTTTTAAATTTATTACAAAATGACACGTCATACTTTTTTTCCGTTTATAGTCACAGTTAATGTTGTGGAACGTCAGTGAAACAAGTTACTTCCTGTGATCACTTATGTTATAGCCGATATCAACAGTCGTTCCCTAACCAGCCTCTCTCCCTTTCTCTCTCTTGAAGTTAATAAAACAAACAAATAAACAACCAAAAAAGAAACCGAGAAACTGCGAAGCGTAAACTCTTCTGTCCTGAAGCTGTCCAAAAACGTAAAGTTGCAGCTTTACCTGACTGTAACAAAGCACTGACGCTGGAGACTCTTTCCATTTTTTTTTTCCATTTTGTGTTTTCCTTCCGTTACGTTTTTTTTTTAATCCATTTATATGGAGTGCCATGAATGAGCTGTTACTATAGAAACAATAACATATTAGAAAGAGTACATTAATATAAACCTGTGATTTGCAGCTGCACCGCTGTCAGAAAATTAATTAACACCTTCTGACCAATCACAATCCAGAATTAAACAGTGCCGTGAGAGAAATGATTTTGAAAGTTTTAGTGTCTAATTAGTAAAACCGTTGATCATTGAAACAGAGAACACTTGCACAATTCCTTCTTCGCAGGATCTCTCGCCTCCGTTCTGTCACACGCTGTAAGATTCTGACAGAGATTTATGCACTTTTGTGTGGAGATCTGTCTTTGAATATGGAGTGCATTTCCATGAAATGTGAGAGCACTACACATGACTCAAAGCAAGGTCCAGAAAAAAACATCTTGACATAACTGAGACAAATAACAGCGTGAGTAAGTATTCAGAGCAAGTGCATAATTTAACCGCCATTTACAGATTCCCTTTGAGTCATGCATAGTGCTTTCACACACTTAATGGAAATGGACTCCATTTTCAAACACTCTGAGTAACGTGCCAAAGTGTATAAATCCCTGTCAGAATCCGACAGTGTGTGAGACTAGAAGTTTTAAGAAAGAGGAAGTGTGTGTGTGTGTAGGTCTCAGTGTGTCAGCTCCTCAGCCGGTCTTACAATCTTTCACTTAAAGATTTAGAGATTTTGTTTAAACTGTCCACGGTTCTCTTCTAACAGGGCACAATGCCTTAAGCCCAGAAGTTACGTCAGTATTTACATGCGGAAAGTTGCTGGTACTCAAGAGTTGAGTTACGCAGCTGCTTAAGTGAATTTTCAGATTATTGATTTCAGATTGTTAAAATCACCTGCATGTGGTTCACACCTCCGAGGCTGCCTGATTTTTCTTTAGTAGAAGCATCGGAGACAGGAGTGTGGAGCATCTAGCCCACTGCCCTTGTACACACACACAATGACATGTGAATGAAAAGATGACAAGCATTGAAATAAATCTAATCTAGTCAAATTAATGAGAAAGCCAGAGTAGATGTTGTGGAGACTTTGCGTTGTGGCATTGTGGGTAACGTAGGAAACTGCTCACCACAGCGAACATAGACCAAAGTGAAAGTCTTTTGCACAACTGAAGATCATGTATTAATTATTAATGTCAGTTGATCAGGATGGCTTTTTTCCTTTAAGGTTCTTCAGATGTCCTTCTGGTGGAACATCAGTTTGATTCCCTATCTGAAAGGCTTCCAAACAGAACTTAAGAAGCTAAGGAACCTTTATAGAACCTTTTTTCTAAGAATCTATTGCAGGGACTGTGACCATGCTGGCGTTTATGTCAGTGTTAACCCCAGGCACTTGGAGGGTAGAGTCTCCTGCCCTGGAGAACCACCTCCAGCTGGAGTACCATTTGGTGCCCTGGAGGTTGCCTCCATGCAGACACCAGCTTTGACCAGGGTTCTGCCCTGCTACGTGGGAGTACATCGCTGCCAGCTGCCCTTCAGGCCCGACCGTAGCTGTAGCGTGACCGGGTGACTCAGACGCTTTCAGAAATCTGTTATAGCTCTGGATGATGTTCCAGAAAGTTCCACCGAGCCATCTGTGGGCAACTACAATGAAACACACACACAACACACACACACACGGTAATAACACAGAGTGAGGCAGTTATACAATTGTTAACTGTGTGTGATATGTCCACATTGTATTGAGTTTATGAACTCTGACCACTTTCTCACATGCACTTCCCTTATCTCTCTCTCTCTCACACACACAGACACACACACACACACCATAAACTATCCAATTTCCCATCTGATGCATGACTGGAACAAATGTCATATTTGCCTGTGGCCTCAAACTGAAACACACACATATATACATGCTAAAACACACACACACACACACACACACACACAAAGAAAGCAGTTCTGAGATGCAAAAACATAAAAAATTGCCAGAGTAAGTGAAATAGCTCGAGAGAATTTCTGTGAAGCTGCACTGGACTCGAGAGAGGGCAGAGTGTGTGCGTGTGTGTGTGTGTGTTTAGTGTGCTTCACTGAGCGGGGTCGCTTATGGCATCTGATGTACCCATGGCGATAACGATGGTAATAATGGCGGCTTCAACATCCTTGTTCTACCACACCATACACACTCTCTTTCTCTCTCTTTCTCTCTCTCTCTCTCTCTCTCTCTCACACACACACACACACACACACACACACAGAGCTAGCCCCCTACCCGGGTTCGGAATTACACTCTGGCTTTTGGGAGGGCCCTGTGATTTGGGCTGTTATTATGCTTATGTGCATTTAAAAGAGCCTGTGCACACTCCGCTCAGACAGAGACTAGCTGTGTTTTGTAATTACAAGTGCTAAGAAAATCTGCATTTATTCACTCAAACACAGTGCGCAATAAGAGAAAGCAAGAAAGATTTACTTCTTTACTTCTTGGCATCCCGAATATTTCCATCCCAAACAAACGGCCTTACATACAGAGCTATGACACATTTACATTGTCACACGGCTCTCACGTTTCCAGCAGCGCTGCTTAAACTCATCAGTACAGTGAGACAGTAATTCATCCTTCAGCTTCCTCTATTATTACTGTATTTATATAAGGTGTTCATGTCAGTTATATATAAAATAGCTATTATTTTCTTTTCTGTGTGATGAAGTGTACAGTTTGAAGACTTTCTCCAGCTCACTTTGCATATCTTCTTATATAAATGATAAACGTGATTAGCGTTCATCTTCAGGTCTTGTAGTCACCGACTGTAAAACACTGCCGTTGTGAAGGTAGTGAAACACAAGAGCAGTACTTTGAAGAGCAAGGAAGTGTTTGTGCAGGGAATTCTCCACTGTTCTCCAGTAGCAGCGGTCTGGAGTGATGTGTCACTCATGTAGTCATTGCTAGTACTCAAGCTAACACTCGTGCTGCTAGCTTCAGGTTCCTGTTTCACCTTTTTAGTAAATCCAAAATCACAAAAACACAAAATGCAAACTCTACAAATCTCTAGCAAAAGCAAACACTACATTCAAAACTGTTTTATCTCTTCCCAAAATGTTTTTTTGCACCAAAAAGGCACACACACACACACATCGTATGAATAGATCTGTCTACCAACCAACCAACACACTGATGTGCTCAACACAAAACACTACTATGAAGCTATTACTACTCTAAGCACAAAAAAACCCAAAAAAAACCCAACAAAGAACCATGCAAAATGTAAGAAAAAAGAAATTAGGCTGCTTCCTGCCTCCTTTTTTGTTCTGGCCACAGCACCTTATCTACATCAGAAGTGATGTTCTCCCCAGCTACGCAGTGGTGAAAGAATCTTCTGGAGTGATGGATCCAGCCGCCAAAAGCCCCAAAACATCAACTTAACCACATGCACCCTCCATTGCCTGGAGAGGCGGAGTGTATGCGAGGGAATGGTGGTCATACATCTTCCATCGCCATGCTGAAAAAAACTCTTCACTTGGGTTTAGGAATGGGGAATATGGTGGGAGGTATAGAACAATAAATTGTGGGTGGTCGATGAACCAGAGCAGCCTGGTGGAAACTCACGTTGTCCCAGATGACAACATAACTGGGCTCGTCTGGTCCACCCCTCTGCCCGGCTGGAATGAGGATGCCATGTAGTGTGTCCAGGCATATGATGTGGCGGTGTTGTAGGGACCAAGGTTGGCATGATGATGGAGGAAGCCTCGCTGGCTAACAGCTACGCACATAGTGTTATGATGTCCTTCCTCATCCTCCTCTTCCTCTCACTCCTTCACCTCTAACTCTAGCTTCACCCTTGACCTCCATTTTCCTCCAAAACAGGAGAACTCATCTGTGGCCTTTTATAGTGTTAAAGCTCTGATTTCTAAATGAACAATTCAGCAACTATTGTTTACACCTGTGAGGACTGGGTGTTGGCATTGGCATTGTCGCTTGGCATTGTGATTAGCGCTGCTTTCCAAAGGGACTAAAGAGATTTTAGTTTTGAATGATGTGCCTAATGTAGAGAAATGTGTGTAGTGTGATATGTAATTGAAAACTGAGTGTAAAGCAGGAATTGTGCTTGCAATTTTGCAGACTTTTGTTTAGGGATTTGGTTCATGAGTTTCAGGTTTCGGTGATTGCATTTCAAGTTCCAATTTTAGTGTGTAAACAATTGGGGAAAACTACAATAAATAGGCTTGTAGCACTTGCTTCCACTTCAATTACAATTAACACCAAACTTCAGTAATATTCAGTAAAGTTTTAAATCATCCAACAAATGCTGACAGATGTGTCCTTGTTTAAAACAGTGCCACCTGTTCCTTGTTAGAGCGGTGCAAGAACCATGTCATACCATCAACTCAGGAGAGACAAGGCTTCAGAGTAAACCCCCAGCCCCTCACCCAAAACCCCCAAACCCTCACCCTAAACCCCAGGCCCCTCACCCAAAACCCCAGGCCCCTTACCCTAAACCCCAGGCCCCTCACCCAAAACCCCAGGCCCCTTACCCTAAACTCCCAACCCCTCACCCAAAAACCCCAGGCCCCTTACCCTAAACTCCCAAACCCTCACCCAAAACCCCAGGCCCCTTACCCTAAACTCCCAAACCCTCACCCAAAACCCCAGGCCCCTTACCCTAAACCCCCGGCCCCTCACCCAAAACCCCAGGCCCCTCATCCAAAACCCCAGGCCCCTCACGCAAAACCCCCAAACCCTCACCCTGAACCCCAGGTCCCTCACCCAAAACCCCCAAACCCTTACCCTAAACCCCAGGCCCCTCACCCAAAAACCCCAGCCCCTCACCCAAAACCGCAGGCTCCTTACCCTAAACCCCCAACCCCTCACCCAAAACCCCAGGCCCCTCACCCAAAACCCCAGGCCCCTTACCCTAAACCCCCAAACCGTCACCCAAAACCGCAGGCTCCTTACCCTAAACCCCCAAACCCTCAGCCAAAACCCCAGGTCCCTCACCCAAAA
>CM075016.1:4416145-4436029 GCA_037576675.1 Pangasius sanitwongsei | reverse complement strand
GTCATTACTCTGTCATTACTATTACTGTACCCTGTCATTACTCTGTCATTACTATTACTGTACCCTGTCATTACTCTGTCATTACTATTACTGTACCCTGTCATTACTCTGTCATTACTATTACTGTACCCTGTCATTACTCTGTCATTACTATTACTGTACCCTGTCATTACTCTGTCATTACTATTACTGTACCCTGTCATTACTCTGTCATTACTATTACTGTACCCTGTCATTACTCTTACCGTATCCTGTCATTACTCTTACCGTACCGTCATTACTGTTACTGTACCCTGTCATTTCGCTATCACTACTCTTAATGTACTATACCCTGTCATTACTCTTACTGTACCCTGTCATTACTCTGACCGTACCCTGTCACTGTCATTACTCTGACCGTACCCTGTCACTGTCATTACTCTGACCGTACCCTGTCACTGTCATTACTCTTACTGTACCCTGTCACTGTCATTACTCTTACTGTACCCTGTCATTACCGTCTCATTACTTTTACTGTACCCTGTAATTACAAGGCATTACATATGTTTTTTTGGGGGCATGACCTAGGCCCGTGTTTTGGGGCATCACTTTAGCAGAAACATTGTGTCAAGATTAAAAAAAAAACTTCCAAAAAATTATCAACTACACAGAAACTGGAGTCCACACACACACACACACGTCCAAAACCGATCAAAACCAAATTTCCCTTCAGACCCAACAAAGCCCAGCCAACACATGCCCAAAGGACTCTGGGAAACCGAAGGCATTCGCTGATAAAACAGCAGCCAAGAAAAATCCCCCCACTACCCCCGTCCCCCACACACTGCATAATCCACCTCTTTTCAAAACCTTCCTTCAATCCAGACATGTTCACAGACCGCCCTCTCTGCTGGCCGATTCCCAGTTCATCACACACACGCATGCATGCACGCACGCACACACACCATTATCATCCCCAGCTGGTGAGTTGATGCCAGGTTTAGGTTGGTTTCCGCTAAATTAGCTATGTTAATCACAGCGTGCGTCTCTGGGGTCCACGGTGCTAAATGGCTTTTAATTCATCTCGCCTCTGTAGATATGACAACAACACAACAACTAATAACAACAACACGACAACACCACGCCCTGACACACAGCACCAGACAGCTAAAGCAATGACTCAGAAAATGCCCAGCCACACCATACTTCCAGCCAATCACAGGCTCCTGGAGAGAAAGGTCAGAAAACACTCACACATCATACTTAATTGTTTATACAGCTAAACAAAGTTGATAGGAAACAAACAAACCTCATCCTTTTGTTTATAAACTTATCTGTTTCTGAGGATGATCCAGTCATCATGGACACTTCCTGTTCGTAAAGCCTTATTAACTAACGTACCAAGCAGGAGTGTGTGTGTGTCCAGCGGTATTTAGTGGCACGGAAACCAGATTTTAAAATGGTGGCTAAGCCAAAAATTATGATAAGCTAGCTAGCGCATAAATAAAGATGCATTAATTAAGAGTGTGTTAACAGAGCGCATTAATAAAGACAAGCAATGTGATAGGCCAGGATTAGATTAGCTTCTATCTATGCATGTGGTGTGTGTGGTGCAGTACCAGTGTGAACAGTGAGAGGGCAGTATAGTGTAATGTGATGCAATGAAAGGAAAACCCAAAAAACTTGGGTAAAATCACACAATGATGAGTATTAACACTAAGTGATTTCTTATTACATTTTTTGGGTCCATTGTCAGCGTTACGTTCTATTCTTCTGGATCTGTGGTTTCAGCTGTAGCTCATGACAACAATCACATGACGGTGGAAAGGTTTTAAAGCTAAACTAAAGGTGCATCCGTGTGTTTAACACTTCCAGGTGCTCCAGGCAAATATGCGTCTGGCATGAAATTGCTAAAATTTCCCAGTTCTCCATGGAAACCTGACGGACAGGGATGTGTTCAGCTCTGACCTACCCTCTAGTGGACACCAGCCAGCTGCACCAAGTCTGATCATAAGTGTTCATAAAGTGGTCTTAGACTACATGTTGACAGAGAAGAATTTCAGTTGCACCACAGACACTTAAAGAACATCATAATTAGGGGTGTAACGATTGAGGGGTGATCGATGTACAATTCAATGAATCGAGGCAGAGATCATAGATTATTATTGAAAAAGAAAAAAAATGGTTAAAAACCATCATATTTTTAAACTGATGTGTAAATAATTTAACAGGCTAGAAGATAATTTAGCCATAACTCTGATACTTTTAAAATAGTCCTTCCTCAAAAAATTGCTGCTGCTAATGTTTTTAGTTTTTTCCCCAAAAGTTTATCTCCAGACCAATCAAGTTGAGAAGGCAAGTGAGAAAAACAAACATGGAGGACAAAGTGCAGATGAAACATGAGTCTTCCTGAGCAGCATATTGAATGTACATTATTCCAATGTTACTATAAATAACAGTAACGGCGTGTGTATGTCTGGGACTTTCAATGGTACGTGATGTGACGTCTCATTTTAGGGATCTCAAATTCTCTTGATTTTTCTGCCTCCGATGCTATGGCAAAAACGAACAAGCACCTCATCACCAGCATCACACTGATCTTTATTTCAGCTGCATTACTGTCTAAAGGTTACTGATGATCTCATTATACAGACATGATGCTACATAACACACTTCATCCAGGAGACTGAGAAGGAGAGATGAGGTGATGTTTATTTGATTAACATCTCCTCATATCGAGCACTGGAGACACCTCTAGAGGTGCGTGGAAGGTCAAAAAGTTGTGACCTTTAGCTTACCTGAAGTTAGGGGCGGAGGCCCATTCCAGAGCGAGGCAGGCCAGATCCACTGCAGCGTAGACCAACAGGAAGAAGATGGTCACTATGCTTGCTATGGTGTTCAGCTTCCCAGAGAATAACACCAGCTACATACACACACACACACACACACACACACACACACACAGATTAGTGTGAATACGAGCCATTCATTAAAGAGATGAGTAGTGCAGAGAGCTCAAAGTGACCTACAAAACACACACACACACACACCTCCTTAAATCCCACTTTATTTCTGGATTTACTCTCTATTCCACTCTCACACACACCTTTGCATTCCTAATGAACCTGGAGACACTGCAGTCGAGAAAAAAAAAAGAATAAAATAAGAAAATTAAACGAATAATTCAAACAAATCTTCACAATGCTTCAGCTTTACCACCTGAAAGTTTATTTTCCTATAACAGTACGTCATATCCCCAAGTGTTTTATTCTTCTTATACCACAGCAATTTACCAACAATTACAATTTTTATTTATTAACAAATTACATTTTTTTACCCATTTATAGTTGCATGTAATATCCAAGTTCCTGTTGCGACTTATGTTATAGCAGCTATAAACAAATTAAAAAAAAGTCGTTTCCTCACGACTTTATTTCTCTCTCAAGTTAATAGGGCCTTTCACACCGCTTTAGTTCCAGAACTAAATTTACAGTACTAAAGTACTGGGCGATTTTGCACAAACTATTTCCCGGTACCATTTAAAGGGTTGCATTCGCACTGACAGTGGGCACTAGGAAGTGACGTAAGCCAGTCGACAGAGACGTCATTTGTGTGCGGCGTTCAACAACGGAAACAAAGAACAACAACGTAAACAACCGGAGGATGGAGGACGCTGTGATCGGAGCTGTGCTGCATTTCAGCGTCCGTCCATCTATCGCTGTTCTCCATACTTGCGAAATAAGCTGACACTACAGTATGCTTACACAGCGTTTTAAATCATGGCGGGTGAGGGCGTTTTCGTACGCGTTTGGCCAATCAACATCTACTTACGTCACAGATAGTACCAGTTGTGCTGGTTAGACCCTGCTCCGAAGTAGGAGCTAATTTGGTTCTCGAAAAAGGCAGTCCGGTACTAAAATCGCACCCAGTTCTAGAGGCTAATTCCACAATTAGTTCAGGTACTATGAAAAGGTTCCCGTGGTGCGAAAGGCCCTATTATCACGCATTTCCCCCTCTCACCGAGTGCTGCATGCAGAGGCTCTCAGCGTGCATAGCAGCTCACAGTGCTACATTCAGTGAATTCATTCGTGTTGTCAAATGTTTTTGTTTGTTTTTATTTTGATTCATGTCTTGTCTCCCTCCATGTCTTGTCATTGGTTGTCTCCCTAGTGTGCCTTAATTACTCTCACCTGTTTTCAGTTTGCTCTTTGAATAGTCTGTGTGTTTAGTGTTTGCCCTTTGATTACTCTGTGTATTCGTGTTTCTTTGTTCAGGGCAAAGTATATGCTCTGTGTTCTTTGTGCTCCAGTCGTTACCAAGCCATTTTATATTGCTACACTGTCTTTCTGGTTATGATCCCTGTTCTGGTTTTCTGGTTTTGCCCGTAGCCTTGCCTAGTTCATGTTGTTTGTTGATCGCCTAACCTTTGCCTGCACCCTGAACTTGTTCTTGGATTACGTCTCGGTTCTGACTGCACTTGCATTCTTACCTGGCTATGACAGAATACTTCGCCCCGACCATGGATGGAGCAGGGAAGCGAGAGTGGCGTAACACCAGGATCACCATGTCAGTGTTCAACTTGATGCAATTCCCCCAATGGATCCCCATGGACACCCGGCTCCCTTCGACGGCACTGAATTTGCCCAGGAAGGATTCAAAAAGCCTGGTGAACCCCAAGCCCGAAGAAAGGGAATGGCTGAGGTTCATGTCGTCCCAGCTCACAGGCAGAGCATGCCAATGCGCAAAGAACCTGGTCACCCGACTCTGGAAAACACAGTACCCAGTTGGCCGACCATGAGCTGCTACACTGAGATGAGGGCTGGAGATAAAGAGGAAACGAAGGCTCCTGCCATGCCAGAGGCCAACAGGGCGGCCTCCCAATCCTAGCTCATGACAGAGGCCGACACTGCGCCCTCCCATGTTATACTCAAACCAGAGGCCAATGGGGCAGTCTCCCAAGCTGAATTCATGCCAGAGGCCGATGGTGCAGCCTCCCAAGCCATGCTCAATCCAGACGCCAATGGCGTGGCCTCCCAAGCTGAGTTCATGTCAGAGGCCAACTGCGCGGTCTGCCACGCCAGGCTCACACCAGAGGCCGACAAGGCAACCTCTTCAGCCAAGCTCATGCCAGAAGCCAACTGGGAGGCCTCTCCAACCAAGCGCAAGCCAGAGGCCGACGGGGTGGCCCCCCACACCCAGCTCCCGCCAGAGGCTGACGAGGTGGCCTCTCTAGCCAAGCTCGCTCCAGAGGTCAAGAGGTCGGCCTCCCAGGTTGACCCTGGCAGGGGCTCCTTGGGGAATGTTAGAAGGTGCACTGAGGCGGTGCCTTTGGGTGGGGGAGGTTTCTGCCACGTGTTTTTTGTGTTGGTTCACATCTTGTCTCCACCCATGTCTTGTCATTGGTTGTCTCCCTAGTGTGCCTTGATTACTCTCACCTGTTTTCATTTTCTGATTGCTAAGTGTAATAAAGTCTGGTATACCTGCACTTGCTTCTGTACCTGCCTATGTGTTTAATTAATATTGTCATTTTACCGAGAAACCGCAAAGTGTAAACTCCTCTGTCCTGAAGATGTCGGAAAATGTAAAGTTAAAGCTTTACCTCTGACTAGATAAACAGAGAGAAATAAATAGATCTATAAATTTCCCAAATATTTGCTCAAAATAAATGAAAAAAATCTCAATAATATTTTGAATGGAAAATGTTAATGCTTTTGTTCCCATTTATTTTAGAATTAGTGAATTTATATACGAACTATCGATTTATAACTGAGAATAATGTGTGTGTGTGTGTGAGTGAGTGAGACAGACAGACAGAGAGAGAGGGAGAGAGAGGGAGAGAGAGAGAGAGAGAGAGAGAGAGAATGTGTGTAAAGTAGAGTCTCCTGTCCTGTAGCATTAAAGGACATCTCCTCATACACACAGGGAATAAATGAAGTCAGAAATGCTGAATCATCTCCCATTCATCACCACTGACTAAAAGCTGAAGCACTGCAGTTATTTAAATCTCTTGCCTCATGCTGGAGTTTTTTCGTTTTCTCACACGATCGTTTCTACATTTTAACGAGCTGAAAGACTTTTTATTTTCATCCAGTCAGTGGCTTAAGTGAAGAATGTTCTCACACAGCCAACTCCCAGAGAAGTAGCAGGAGAAGAAGAGAGACAAGCAGGATGGAGGAGAGGACATGGAGAACACAAGCAGGTCATGAGGAGATGAAAAAGGACATGAGAAGATGAGGAGAAGATGATGCAAGAGAGATCATAAGGAGATAAACAGGAGGAGGAGATGAAGGAGAGTTCTTGATGGAGATACTGTGGAGAGATGATGAAAAAAGCTGAACCAATAAGCTTACACCAGTGTTCTTTGACAGTTCTTCAAGTGCCTATTTGCATATATTAAAGGCTCCTAGCCTCCTACAACAGTTCTAGTTCCTGATAATGAAACCGTCTGTCATAAGGTTCTAAGTGGAACACTTATGGGTTCCCACAAAGGGACAGTCGATGAACCCTTAATTAACATAAGTGCTTAAGATTCACTGGTGAGCTTGGACTAGTATAAAAACAGTTCAAGAGTCCTCCAAGGGATTCTTTTGTATATTAGGTTCTTTGCCTCCTAAATTGGTTCTAGTCCCCAAATGGAAAGCACTCTGTTGTCGGGTACTAAACGGAAAGCTTAAAAAGTTCCCCAGAAGGACAACTGATAAACCCACTTAAAATTAGACTCTTAGGGTTCTTGTAGGTTCTCCAAGAGGTTCTTTGCATATTAATGGTCCTTAGCCTCCTGAAATGGTTGTAGTTCCTATCACTATTTTTAGGGTTCCCTTAAGTAGAACCCTTAATCCTTAATTAAGTAGAACAAACTATGAACCCTTAATCCACAGAAGCACTTAAAAGCCTAGTCTTAGTAAAAGGGTTCTTCTAGGGATATTTGTATATTAAAGGTTCTTAGGCACCTAATAGCATTCTAGTTCCTTAAAAGGAAACATTCTTTTGTATGGTTCCACACAGAACCCTTAAAGGTTATCAAGAAGGACAACTAAACTGAACCCTTAAGCCACAGATGCATTTAAGACTTCCCAGAAAGCAGAAAACGGCTCTTCTGGAATTCTCTATGAGATTCTTTATTAAGCTTTCTTAGCCTAATGAAATGGTTCTCGTTCCTGATAAAGAATCACTCTATTGTAGGGTTCTAAGAAGTAGAAGTTGAGTTCTCCAAGAGGTTTCTTAGCCTCCTACCAGTATTCTAATTTAAGGGTTCCCTCAGAGGCACAACTGATGAACCCTTAACACACATAAACACTTAAAACAGGCCGGCACTTTTAGACTAGTAGAAAAGGGTTCTTCTGGAGTTCTCCGAAGGCTTAGTTGTATATTAAGAATTCTTAGCCTCGTAATATTGTTCTAGTTCCTTATAAGGAAGCACTCTTTTGTTCAGTTCCACATAGAACAGTGGGAGACAACCAAAGAAACCTTAAGGCTCATAAGCACATAAGACTGGCTAGTAAGCTTACACTCTTAGTAAAAGCATTCTTCTGGAGGTCTCCAAAGATTCTTTTTGTGTATATTAAGGGTTGTTATTCTTCTAAAATGGTTCTAGCAATAAAGATAAGGAAACTTGAGAAAACTTCTAAGGTTCTACAGAAATCTTGTAAAGATAGGCTCTTTTGCAGGGTTCTTCATAGGGTTCCAGATTCAGATTTGACCTTTTTTTGTACGAGTAATCTAAGAACGTTCTACACAAACCTATCAATATCCATTAGCCATTATCCATTAACCTATCAATCTTTCCATTAGCATCTCTAACGCTACGTAGCTGCAGAATATAACAACTAATACAAGCCAAAAAGTGGCAAAGTGATAAAGTAGTACACATAAATTCATATACCATGCGGAGAACAAGCACTGCAACAGAGCCAGCTGTTCTCTCCAAGGACAGATACTCATCGGTGAGTTATTTGTTAAATCCAAGGGCCATTTTTTTTTATATGTACTCATCCTCCAGTGTGTGTGTGTGCGCCTTTCTAATGGAGGTTATCTTCAGTTTAATACTGCAGATGAGACGGTGTGACGGAGCATTAACGCAAAACCACGGGTCAGGTACGGAGGTGTTCCAGATCACGGATCACCAGATCAGGGATAATGGAAGTGCGTCCCTTACAATCACAGAACTATTCTGGGCCGAGAGAGGACTCTTAAATACACACTCCACCAGAGAGAGAGAGAGAGAGAGAGAGAGAGAGAGAGAGAGAGAGAAAGATTTCAGAGAGAAGTGAGCAGAAGATGGATGACAGACGATTACAGAGCTATAATATATAATACAGATAATTGTGACAGAGATTATTTCTATTAAATAAAGCAGCACTGGGCTGGATTCAAACTCTACTAAAGTATAGAACACTCTTCAAAAGTGCCCTGCATTTTAGAGCAACCAAAGAATCATGAGGTTGTGAGAGCGAGACCGCTTTACTCTCGAGACAGACTCAAAAGGGAACCGGTGTTCTTCTAGGTGACACCGGATAGTGCAATAATGTAAGTAATATAACGCGACAGGTGTGCTGTTACAGGAAAATAATCAACTACGGGGTGGTAAGTGTACGGCAAACGTTCCGCATAAACCAATTAAAAAATGTTGATATGAAGTTTTCTGTAAGGAGACGTTTATTTAACATTTATGGAAGGAGTCTCCAGTATCAACGCTTTGTAACAGTCAAAAGTAAAGCTATAACTAGGTTTTCTGGACAGAGGAGTTTACGCTTTGTGTTGTCTTGGTTTGAGCATTTTTTTTTTTACCTTCAAGAGAGAGAAAGAAGAGAGGCTGGTGAGGGAACGACTGTTTATAGCTGCAATAACATAAGTGGCAACAGGAACTAACTTGTTTCAGAAAAAAGGTACAAGTCGTTCTTTAAATTCCTGTGGTAAAAGAGGAATAAAACACCCGGAGACATGATGTTATAGGAAAATAATCAACGTCAGGGTAGTCACCGCTTCATCACACCACCACGTCACTTTATTCCTTAATTATTTTATTCTTATGTTGCGTTTTGAGCTCCTGTTCACGAAGAGCACTAATAAAATAAACTCCAGGCTACTTGTTTCAAAGTTCCATTTCAGTGTTTTCGCTCTTCCACGTGTCGGGTCACGACTCTGATATCTGACATAACAGATGAGCAGGATGTTTCTGCAGTAACAGAGTTTGATTACATTTCCTGTTTAATTTAGACTTTATTATTCTGTGGTTGTACAGAGGAGACAGAATGTACTGTCCTCACTAGTTGCAAATTGACCTTTTTTTTTTTTTTTTGCACAAGATGCATGATCATGGTGATCTTTTTGAGGAGCTGGAAATCAAATTTTATGACTAATTATGGCTGGAATGGTCATGGGGGTGTTTTCACCCACGTTGTCTGTGTGGGTGTTTTCAAATTATGTGGATGGAGAGATCCACAAAAAACGCTGTTAACAAAGGAGGAAAAAAAAAAAACCAAGTACAGCCAGAAAAACATGGACAATATCTCAGCATCGATTCACACTTTCTGTCCACACACACCTTCAGTCTCGCTCTTCTCGCCATTATCTGTGCGAGAAACTGATCAGGTTGGAAGGAGAGCAAAAGAAGAAAGATGAGAAGAAAGGTGCAAAAGATGTAGGAAAATGGGAGGAGTGATGGATAGAGTGCAAGAAATTCCTCATCCATTAGGATGGAATAAAGAACACACTCCAGTGGGTTCACCGCATCCACATTCACTTTATTTCTCCATCACACAAACACACTTACTCCCTCGTTCTCGCTTACCTGCACAAGGAACCAGGAGATGATAACCGAGACCCAGGGGTTCCCGTTGCCAGAGGTTTTCCTAGCAGGGGACAGGACTTTACCTGCGGGACGAAACGAAGAAGAAAAGAACAGGATGCTGCCTTCATAGAAAAGGTCCATTGTAAAAAACTTTTTGTCTTGTTCAATGCAGCAAGCACACATTGGCCATCATTTATCGGTCTGGATACAAAAGAATTTATTTAGAAATCATTGGCAGTAACACTTACACAAAATCCAGTTAGGTGGGAAAATCGTATCCTACGTCTCACTCCAGAGTTTATATGAATTTTAGATGTAAGATTGATCGGCTTAAAATTGCATAATTTTTGATGAGTTACTGTGATTTGAAAAATTCTGCTGTCAAGTTTACATTTTTTTTTTAATGTTTTCAATCACGCTTCAACTTAATGAACACTTGAAACTCAGATTCATATTAATGACTTGAAAGAAAGCAAATCCATAAATTAAGATAAATAAGACTAACCATTCAATTAGGACAAAAGTAATGGTGCCCTATAAAAGGAGGAGGAGTTAGCGTGTGTTAACGTGTGTGTGGTAGCTAATGTGCTGCAGTGGCTGAGCTGCATTGCTGGAAGATTTAGCGCATGCCGCACGTAGGAGGTCCTCTTTCACCGTTTAGTCACCTGTTCACAGTGTAATACCAGAGGTCATCTCTCAGCTCAGAGAGGATGCGTTGTTAGGCACTGTGACAAGCTCACTGTATCGGGCTGAAATGAGGAAGCAGGAGACAGCCTTAGCACAACCCAGAGGCACTTTATTCGCAACCTTTTTTCCCCCCGCTTTTGTTTTCCCCGCTCTCAGCGGTCACGTCTTGTTGCCCACACCTATACACACATACACCTGCAAGCACACTGCTCCAGGCGCTCGTCTCTCTCTCTCTCTCTCTCGTCCTCGCCTCTGCTCACTGCAACACAGAATGCTCGTTAGTTAAATTCCCCGCAGGTGCACACTCCTTACCACTCCCCTTCTCTGACCACGCCCTCCAATCACAAATCGGCGCTCGACCATGCCGCCGCTTCCACAGTCACGTAGGGGGAACTCAGCCAGTATGTAGTATGACAGAGGTACTTGCCACACCGGCATGCAAGTTCCCTGCCCCGCCATCCTGCTTTATCGACCTTGCAGAAGGTTGTGCTGCATTCGTGAAGCCTTGTAAGTGGTAAGATTTAATAACGTCATTTCCTGCCACGGTACGTTCAATGTGAAGAGTGGAAAAAAAAAACAAAAAAAAACATGTACACCATGTTGATTTGACGTCACTCCATAAACGGGGAAGGAACTGGTAGTTGAGAAGACTACCCCAAATTGGCAAGTTGAAACCACAGGTTGAGGGGGTGTTTTTGGTAGCTTTTACTAGTTGTAGGCAGGGAATAATAGGTTGCAAGTTTGCCTCGAAAGCAGCATTAGCACCCTGATTCGCCAGTGTGCTTCCCAACCAAGCACCCTGTCTCACCCCTGACTTTGATCACATTAATTCCTTGACTTCCAGTGTGCAAGATCCCTGATCCTTGGCTTGTGGCATTGCAACATACAGTAGCGAAATTGGCTGTTGGACAAAAATAACTTAAACCTTTCAGGCGTAAGAGGACAGGTGTAACATTTTAACATTTGGAACATGTCTAATTTGTATGTTTTATACATCAGAATGATCGTGATTGGAAATTGGAAAAACACTCACCGAACAGGTCGTCCCTGGCGAGTGCGTACAGAATGCGTGAGGCGCCGATCAGGTTGCTCATGGCAGCTGAGAGTGTGGATGAGTAAACGCCGATGGTGACGAACGGACGCCACAGATTAATGTCCCGCAGGAAACTGTAGTCCCTCTGTAACAGAATTCTGTATTTATAAAAAAAAAAAAAAAAAAAAAAAAAAAAAAAAAAAAGGGAGTGAGGGGGTATAAATACGGAGCCCCGATCCTCTTTTCCTCGAAAAGTCCACTCACTAATGACATCTTTATTTCCTCATTTAACAACTATTATTATTATTATTTTTTTTTTACATGATTAGATTTCTCAAACCACGTTTTTTCCCCTAATATTCCACTCAATTCTTTTAAAAACCAGTTCACTGCTTTCCCTTTTACTCATTTTATTCCCTTCAATTTCATTCCCTTCTTTTCCTTTCCATGCCATTCCCTTTTGGTCCATACCCTTCGGTACCATTCCATTAAATTCCATTCAATCCCATTTGATTCCTTTCTCTACCATTCCCTTCCATTCTATTTCATTCTCTTCTATCCCCTGCCATTCCAGTCCATAATATTCTAATCCAGTAACATCCCTACCATCTATTTCCTTCCAATCCATGAAATTCCATTCACTACCATCCCCTTCCCTTCCATAAAATTCCATTCCATCCCTTCCATCCCCTTCTCTTGCAATCCATTGAATTCCATTACATTCTTACCCATACCATCCCCATTCCCTTCTACATTATCTTCAATTCCATTTCAATTATATTTAATTCCATTTAATTCCCCCCCCCAGCCCCCTGTCTCTCTCTCTCTCTCTCTCTCTCTCTCATTATCTTTCCCCTCACGTCCTCTTTCAGGTCGAGTCGTTTTAATACTTATCACAGGCCTATTAATTACAGTTCATACCCACTAGGGTCTGAAAACACACACACACACACACACACAGCATAATATATCTGTTATTAGAAATTAATTTCACATGTAAGTACAGAATTCATCCAACACTGACAGCTGCAAAGAGCCACTGGAAAGCAAGTGTGTGTGTGTGTGTGTGTGTGTGTGTGTAAGCAACAGAAAGCTTTAGTGAGTGTGTGACTGAGTGTTTTGTCTGTCCCCTGGCATTTCACTCAAGATCGATTCCACCAAGTTAGAATGAGTTCTTGATAGAAATAGAGAGAAAGAGAAAGTGTGTGTGTGTGTGTGTGAGAGAGAGAGAGAGATACACTAAATGAAATTGAATTTCACAAGGGAAAAAATCTGATTTTAAAAGAGTTTACTAGTGTCACCTATCCAATCATTTATCCATTCACCCATCTCTTCATTTATCCATCTATCTGCCTGTCCATCTATCAAAACATTCATTGTTCTATCTGTCCATGTATGAATTATTCAAACCCTTTATCCATCAGTTAATCCAGCTATCCTTTCATCAGTCTAAACCTTCCTTTATCCAACCATCTGCCCATATGCCCTTTCATTTACTCACCTTCATCTTTCTATTCTTTCCATAATATTACATCCCATTCCTATCCCTACCATTGAATTTCCATCCCTACCATCACATTCTCATCCCCACCATCCCCTTCTCTAACATCCACTTCCCATCCCTACCATACCCTTCCCTAACATCCAATTCCCTTCCATACCATACCCCTCCCTAACATCCCATTCCCGTTCCTACCATCATCTTCCCTAACATCGAATTCCCATCCCCACCATTCCCTTCTCTAACATCCAATTCCCATCCCTACCATACCCCTCCCTAACATCCAATTCTCGTCCCTACCATACCCCTCCCTAACATCCCATTCCTGTCCCTACCATACCCCTCCCTAACATCCAATTCCCGTCCCTACCATACCCCTCCCTAACATCCCATTCCTGTCTCTACTATCCCCTTCCCTAACATCCCATTCCTATCCCTAGCATCCCCTTCTCTAACATCCCACTTCTGTCCCTACCATCCCTTTCTCTAACATCCCATTCCGGTCCCTACCATCCCCTTTCCTAACATCCCACTTCTGTCCCTACCATGCCCTTCCCCAACATCCCACTTCTGTTTTTTGTTTCAATTATATTTCATTCTTTCGTATTTTAATCAATTCAACAATCTATTCCTTCATGTATCCATCCATGCATCTCTCCATACATTCATACACTTGTTCCTTAATCCATTTATCTATCAATTAATTCCACCACCTTTAAATCTATTGGTCTCCATCTGTTCCTTCACCCATCTCTTCATCCCATATTCCATTATTTAATCACTCACTCTTTCCATTCATCCATCTATCAAATCTTTATACCCATCTATCCACCCATTCTTTCATCCAAGTCTCCACCTATTTATCTATTCTATTACTTGTGAATCTAGCCTGCCATTCCCCCCCTTCATTTACTAATCCTCACATCTGTTCATCCATCTCTCCATCCGTTTATCCAGTTAGCCACTGTTTTATTTGCTACTGTACTCTCTCTGTGGAGAAATTGAAAAAAAGGACAAAGGTTAAACAAACAGAGAGAGGTTATGAGTGAGAGACAGACAGATTAAAGAGAGAGACAGAGAGAGATAGTGAGAGACAGAAAGAGAGAAACAGATAAAAAGAAAGAGAATGTGATAGAGAGAGAGAGAGAGAGACGGTGGTTAAGTGCTCCCTGGAGAAAGTCAGGCGGCGGATCATTAAATGAAATCAATAACTAACAAGCCCAGCGGAGATCTCTACTGCACTCTATCCACCTCTCTCCATCTGTCTGCATCTCTCTATCCATCTTGTCTCCTTCCTTTTATTTCCTCATTCTCCCTTCTCCTTTTGTGTGTCTGGAATCTCTTTTCCAGTCTCTCTTTCTCTCTCTCTCTCTCTCTCTCTCTATTCCCAATCTCTTGATCTTTCATAACCTCCCTCTTTCAGGCACCTTGTTTTTTTCTCTGTCCCTCTGCTCTCCACGCTTCAGAGGGCAAGTGGATAGAGCGAAATAAAAAGAGAGAGAGAGAGAGAGAGAGAGAGAGAGAGAAGGAGGAAAGGAGCCAGAGCCATATTTCTGCAGTCTTGTGATAGTGGGACATGAAGACAGGGACAAAGGGAGCAAGGGAATAAGGGGTCAGAAAGCAGGCAGCAGCAAGACGTGTTGGTACAAACCATTTGGAATGAGAGACAGAACGAGAGCGAGAGAGAGGAGGGAGAGAGAAAACCAGACGCTTGAGAGCTGTGTGGTGGAGATAGCTGAACCAAAAAATGACAGCAGATTTGAATTAATACAATTACACTCACTCTGTAATGAACACATATACCTGACCAACACACACTCTTTCTCTCACACACACTCACACACACAAAATGGTAATTCTGGGTTGGAGAATATGCATATCAAGGTTTAGGCCACACCCCCTAAAGTCTGAATGGGAGTATAATATAATATTAGATATTTTTGAAACTGCGCATACAAATTAGCCTGCAAATTAAGAAACAAATCTTAAAAAGCAAACATGTCTAAGCTGATACCGGTCATTTAGTGGCAGCCTATTGGCTGAAGGTGGAGCTTGTACACTAAAAATAATTCTGAAAAAAATAAAGAAGAAAGATAGAAAGGAAGTTAGGGGAAAAAAAGTAAGGATGGTAATAAAGAAGGAAGGAAGTGAGAAAGTAAGTTAGTAAAGAAGGAAGTAATTAATATTAATTAATATAAACCTGTGATTTGCAGGTGCACTATAGTCAGAGCTGCTAGAAAATTAATTAACACCTTCTGACCAATCAGGATACAGAACTCAACAGCCTTGTGGTGGAAAGATCTAATAACAAATGATTTATTCCTCACTAGACTGTGAATCATCCTGAAACACAACACAGCATAGCCCTGTGATGTCACATTCACACTCCCTGCTGTACCTCCAGCATCCCGTGAGACTAACAACTGGATGAAGATGAAGAAAATGTATTCTGAGATGATGATGAGATGACAGTGCAGGATGAGTCATGTGAGGATTGTGAAGATTCGCCTCATGATCTGTGGGCAACTCAAAAGAAAGTGAGATTTCACCATCACCCATGAGTTTATGGGTGGATGAATTTATCCATCTGTCCGTCTTCCAGATGTTTTCCGTTTCCTCAGATCTGCGGTAGGAGCTCTATGGCTTCTCCAACACACTGTGTGTTCACATCATTGAGCAGAAGACAGCACCATCTTCTGGCAAGTTCAGGTACTATTGCTAGTTCCTCTTCATCGTCATCATCATCATCATCATCATCATTATAAACCAGTCAAACTTGGGAAAATCTTTATCATTCCTCCTCAGTCTCACAGGAACGGATCATTAAAGCTTAATCACCAACCTCATTAACAGTCCTCCCATCACCATGGCGACCAGAGGATGATCTCCACAGTGACTGGAGGATGACATTCTGAGCCATCACTGATGAGATGTTGACTGATGGCTTTAATAAAATTCTGAAATTTTTAATATCTAATAATTTATCGTGGCTAATTGAATCGAACTTATCTGCTGGAATTCCATCGTTTTGTTCCTTTACCTCCTTCCAGCCCGTCTCATTAAACCTCACAGGTCTGTGCTGGCTTATCCATCACTCATCATCCCAGCTGTGAGACGAGTCACATCTATGCACTCAAACACAGAACAGCGTGTTTTTCCAAAAAAAAAATCCTTCTGACTGAGTTTAAGGTGACAGCATTTATTTATTTGGAGCAAGTTAAGGTTCAGCACCTGAATAAAATTCACAATTTCAGCACTTTGCTTAAAGTTCTCATGGAATATCTGGAGAGCTATTATTTCATTCTGTACGTCGATGTATTTCCTTCTGTAACATGAAGTCAGAGAGACGTCGTGTTGAACCGCTTGACTTACACAACCGCTAATAGCTTTCGAGATATGGCAATCTAATGCTGCCTTCAAGAACTGTCAGAAATATCAGAATTACGAGAAGAACTTACGCACTCAAACACAACCACAGTATCGTAACGACAACTCGGGAACTCGTAAGTTTTCTCAGCTGTCCGTTTTTTTTTTCCGACCACCTGAACACATCATGTCGCAATCACGACCTCTGAACACGTAAGCGCGAATATCCGAGGAGGAATTGAAGGCAGCATAAACAAACCTGACAGTAGCTTAGTGAGCGAGCTAAATATGGAGAACAGTGAGTTTAAGAAGAACTTTTTACTGACGGAGAATCCCTGACAGTGTATAGAGAGTCTGTGTAAATAATACAGTCTGAGGTAGCTCAAGCTCTCAGAATTTTGTGTGTTTAAAATAGATTAACACTTTTTCATGGTCACAGATACATTTTCTGAGCAGCAGGTCAATGGACACTTAGGATTTCCATTTAATCTCTGTATTAAATTTTATACACACATCATAAGATTTCAGCTTTAACCTCAGTCTGCAGAGCAAACTGTCTTTCAGTCTTTATTTACTAAAGACGACATATCATACTTTTTATCCATTTAGAGTTACATTTAAAATTGTGGAACGTCAGTGAAACAAGTTAGTTCCTGTTGTCACTTATGTTATAGCAGCTATAAACAGTCGTTCCCTCGCCAGCCTCTCTTTTTTTTCTCTCTCTTGAAGTTAATAAGACAAAATGCAGCTTGTCATGTTACTGAGAACCGCAAAGAAGCGTAAACTCCTCTGGCCTGAAGATGTCGCAAAAACTTAAAGCTACAGCTTTACCTCTGACTGTTCCAAAGCGCTGACACTGGAGACTCCTTCCATAAATGTTAAATAAACACCTCCTTACAGAAGACTTCACCACATCAACGAATACACACAGTTTTTTAAAAATCTGTTTATGTGGAGCATCTGCCGTACAAGTCCCTGTGAATGAGCTGTTGCTATAGAAATGATAAGGTAATTAGGAATCAACACCTTCTGAACAATCAGGATGCAAACACAAAAACAAAAATCTGTTAGAAGAGGAACTAACTTGCTTCACCAATGTTCCAAAACATTAACTATAAACAGATAAAAAGTAGTTGTTCTGTAATAAACAAAAAAATTGTAATTGTTGGGAAGTTGCTGTGGTACAAGAGGAATAAAACACTTCAGGATGTTAACAGTAACTGCTTAAACACACTACCTATCATTTAGTATTTTACTGTAACACACGCACACACACACACAGTGTTCACTGATTACATGGAAAGTTCCTAAATTTACAACACAGCACAGGTTTTAATCATAGATTATATAAAAATATAAATTTTATATATAAAATCCTGTGTATTAGTCTTTAATGGAATATTTGGAGAACAGTGAGTGTTACTACACATGGCTTTGGGGGTTGGTGTATAGAAAGCCGGATGCTTTGTTGTTAAAGCCGATGGCATAGCAAGATTCCAGTTACAGCGCTTTGAGTTCAGCAGAATGAAGTCAGACATGAGAGCAGCTTTCTGTAGAAAGGTTTCACTACTGCAGGGTTTTTTAAAAAAATGCCCCTTTGATGCTTCAGTTCTGCTCTGCAGTGCCCATTTCCTTCAACCACACACACACACACACACACACACACACACACACAAAGACATATATAGACACACACAGCCTTTATTTTTTCTCCGACAAGGTCATGTGAGGAGCGAGTGGCACAAATTCCAGACAGAAGAAACACACTGCACTATTCTGTCTGTGTAGTACTGAACTGATTCCTGTAACACTGCTATTTTAGATCTGCACCAAAAGACATTTTGAATAACAACTAGGGCTGATGTCTTTATCAATTTTTTTTTACTTAAAAACACACAAGAAAATCGTAAAAATGGTTAAAGAAAAAATTGTTAAAAAATAAATGAATAAATAAATAAATAAATAATAAAAAACGTAACTGGAATGAAATCTTTAAATGTCATTTTCTCCATTTTCACTTTAAAATGCTAAATCTTTACTTTTGGTTAAAATATGTGCAAAGGTGAAACATATTCCAGTCTTCAGAAGTAGAAAATGTCAAAACTAGACTATGTTTTTTTTACAGGACACTACATATATAATCATATAAAAAATTTTCTTGAATGGGAGAGAAAAAAAAAAAAAAAAATCAATAAAATAAATTCATCCCAATCTATATATCCAAGTAAGTATCATTAAGTACCAGGACATTACTTTGAGGTACAATACACATCCTGTATGTGTGTGTGTGTGTGTGTGTGTGTGTGTGTGTGTGTGTGTGTGTATATACCTGTCACAAGTGCAGGCCACCAATAAGCTGAGCAGGTTGTAGGTGATGAAGGTGAAGATGACAGCAGTGATCGTTCCACGAGGGATAGAGTAACTTGGGTTCCTCAGGTCACCTAAGACGCACACACGCACATAGAGTGACTTCATACAAATAAAAACGAAAATACACAATATGATGGATTTTGTAATGAGCAATCTTTACAGACACACACACACACACACACCCCTACCTGACATGTTGGATCCAGCCATAATTCCGGTACATCCATTGAACATGACCGCAAACACAGTGGCAAAAGTCATTGTCATTCCCGTGGTGTAGTCCACTGTGTAATCCGCTACAAACACACACGCGCGCACACACACATAACAATAGATTTTGACATGATTTTCGTTTTACATACGAGCAACATCTACGATTCTGAGTGCAATTCAGTGCTGAGGAAGCCGTGCTACAGGTTCTACAGGTACTACAAGTTCTACTTGTTCTACAGATACTACAAGGTCTACTAGCTCTATGGTTTCTGCAGGTTCTAAAAGGTACTACAGGTACTACATGTTCTGCAGCAGTGGTGTAGTCAGGGCCATACGCACGTATACGCCGTATACTTTTCCCCAGGGCTGTTTGCGTATAACGACTTCTGAGGATCAGTATACCCTCGGTATATCCACTTGTCTTGCTGCTTCCCTAATCTACTCTTGTGTTAGGTTCCCCTTTAACAGTATCACGTTTTTTTTTTTTTTTTGTGAAACTCATGATTCTTTGTTGTAATTGGTGTATTTTTATTTGAAACTGCTGTCATCGACTGACGACATTATCCCGCTGAAGCAGTCAGGTAAAATTAATAAAAGTGCTTGAAGTGTACTCAGTGCTCACCGGTACCGGGAATGATTCTACACTCTTCTGTCCCTGCTCGAGAGAGATTGACGGGGAATTTGCAGATTCACGCTTTCTCTTGCACTGCTTTAATCACGATCCATTTATGATATTGTGGTACATCGCGATTTATTTAGATATCTATCACAACTTTTAGTACTGGCTTTACAAAAATCATTACATGACAGGAAACGATTCAAAAAAGCACTTCCATTTTTTAGTCCTCCTCTTGGAAGGCTCACGAAAGAAAATCCTTTGCAGTCAATGACTGCCTGAAGTCTGGAGCCCATGTTCTCAAAACTCAAATTCTGAGTTTCCTCCCT